>JACXGI010009523.1:0-30109 GCA_016801175.1 Esox masquinongy
CCCCCCCCCCCCCCCACCCCCGTATTTTCCTTGCTCCATAGCTGTGAAATTTCCTCCAGTTTTAAAGACATTTAGTGAACACGTGCCAGATTGGGAGGACCCATCTAGATGGAGAGAACACGAGGGGCCTTGTCAAAATCCATAAGTCTGAAAGGTTTCAGAAAATTGCCCAAAATGTGGTGAGTAGTGTGATGGAGGAGGGGGAGGGTGTTGCCTCTGATACTCCTATCGCTACTTCTGCCCCTACCCATTCCCTTTTAGAGAGAGAGGGATAGTGGAAGAATTTATGTGCTAAATAACTCGCCCGGCGAGAGAGAGATCCTCCCCAATGCACTTCTATGTCCATACCATTATCCATTTTTCACGTCCAATTGCTCTGTTATGGTAATCGTCAGAGGCCCACCATGGGCCGATTACTCACAGCTGACTTCAGAGGAACCTACTCCACACTCCCACCATCTTCCTGCTGGCCCTTTATGCACTATTAACCCATTGCTGCTTATTAATTCCCTCCCAGTCATTCCAGAGCGGCCACTCGATGATATCAGTCATCATTCCATGCCTATTAGCAGAACGGCCAACAGTTATTCTGCGTGCACAGCCAGTGTTCTGTTTTGTGCTCCACTCTTGAAGGAAATGTCATTCCTTGAGTGCTGTGTACAGTGAAAAGAGCAATTTTGGATATGCATTTATGAAGCCATCGTGGAGTTGTTAAGTGGTTCGTATTAGTAGTTGCCCATGTTTATTTTTTGTACATCTCTTTTGGCTTAAGGCTCCTAGATGGGTTATTGAAAAAGGTCTCAGATAAAAGCATTGCAATTACTTTCTATTGTTTTCAAATCTCATTTTTTTGGAGGCTACCAAATTTGTTTCAACAGTGTAAAGGCCATTTGGAAGGTTATTGAGAGTTTGGTGTCCTTTTAAATCATCTGTACTCATAAGTCTTTAAATACTATTTATAGATGGGGATTGTCCCTGAGTGCTTTATGTTCCACTGCCGTAAATCCTAATGGTGCGCTAGCTCCTGGAATCAGAGCAGGAATATTCCTTGGAGTGTTCTTTGGCCACTAGCTAGCCTCTGGAATCCCACCACGAGAGAGCTGTGGTTTGGAGCGTCTCAAGACATGTGAGGGAATGTGGGAGCCTCACTGGGCTTTAGCTTACAGGGCTAAACCTCACTCACTGTCTCAGTTTCTCTGTTACCACATGAAGGACCAGCGGTAGCCCTGACTGGTGCTTTTATGAAGCCTCACACTGACATTTGGACAGGCATTGTGGATACAGCTTAATAATCAATCAACAATGTATTGATATAGCTATATATATATATATATATATATATATATACAGTTGTGCTCAAAAGTTTGCATACCCTTGGAGAATTGGTAATATATGTACCATTTGTAAAGAAAACATGAGTGAGCAGGCAAAACACATGTCTTTTATTTCTTATGGGATTCACATTCAACTGTAGGTCATAACAGAATGGCACAATCCTAAAACAAAACATGGCAACAAAGAAAAAACATGAACTGACCCCTGTTCAAAAGTCTGCATACCCTTAGTTCTTATTACTGTGTATTTCCCCCTTTAGCATCAATGACAGCGTGCAGTCTTTTGAAATAGTTGTCTATGCGGCTCCGAATTCTTGCAGGTGGTATAGCTGCCCATTCGTCTTGACAAAATGCCTCCAGGTCATGCAAAGTCTTTGGTTGTCTTGCATGAACCCCACATTTGAGATCTCCCCAGAGTGGCTCGATGATATTAAGGTCAGGAGACTGTGATGGCCACTCCAGAACCTTCACCTTTTTCTGCTGTAGCCACTGGAGCGTCAACTTGGCCTTGTGCTTAGGGTCATTGTCATGCTGGAAAGTCCAAGTGTGTCCCATCCGCAGCTTTCGTGCAGAAGAATTCAAATTGTCTGCCAGTATTTTCTGATAACATGCTGCATTCATCTTGCCATCAATTTTCACAAGATTACCCGTGCCGTTAGAGCTCACATACCCCCAAAACATCAGTGAGCCACCACCCTGCTTCACAGTGGGGATGGTATTCTGTTCACTATAGGCCTTGTTGACCCCTCTCCAAACATAGTGCTTATGGTTGTGACCATAAAGCTCTATTTTGGTCTCGTCACTCCAAATTACAGTGTGCCAGAAGGTGTGGGGTGTGTCAAGGTTTTGTCGGGCATATTGTAACCGGGCTTTTTTGTGGCATTGGCGCAGTAAAGACTTCTTTCTGGCAACTCGACCATGCAGCTCATTTTTGTTCAAGTATCGTCGTATTGTTCTCCTTGAAACAACCACAGCGTCTTTTTCCAGAGCAGCCTGTATTTCTCCTGAGGTTACCTGTGGGTTTTTCTTTGTATCCCGAACAATTCATATGGCACTTTTGGCTGAAATCTTTCTTGGTCTACCTGACCATGGCTTGGTATCAAGAGATCCCCAAATTTTCCACTTCTTAATGAGTGATTGAACAGTACTAACTGGCATTTGTAAGGCTTTGGATATTTTTTTATATCCTTTTCCATCTTTATAAAGTTCCATTACCTTGTTACGCTGGTCTTTTGACAGTTCTTTTCTGCTCCCCATGGCTCAGTGTCTGGCCTGTTCAGTGCATGTGAGAGCTTACAAACTAATTGACTATTCAGACACAGACACTAATTGCAATTTAAAAAGCCACAGGTGTGGGAAATTCACCTTCAATGGTTATTTTCACCTGTGTGTGTCACCTTGTGTGTCTGTAACGGCAAAACTTTTGATCAAGGCCATTTGGATGTTTCCTGTTTCATTATGATTTAAAAAGGAGCCAAACAACTATGTGATAATAAATGGCTTCATATGATCACTATCTTTCAATAAAAAACTTTTTTTTTTGCATGATCAGTAATCAGTAAATCTTCGAGGGGGAAAAATGAAAAATAAAAACCTTACAATAACCTGGTTGCATAAGTGTGCAACTGGGGATGTGGCTGTGTTCAGAATTAACCAATCACATTCAAACTCATGTTAAATAGAAGTCATTACACACCTGCCATCATTTAAAGTGACTCTGATTAATCACAAATAAAGTTCAGCTCTTCTAGTAGGATTTTCCTGACATTTTCTTAGTTGCATCTCAGAGCAAAAGCCATGGTCCGCAGAGAGCTTCCAAAGCATCAGAGGGATCTCATTGTTGAAAGATATCAGTCAGGAGAAGGGTACAAAAGAATTTTCAAAGCATTAGATATACCATGGAACACAGTGAAGACAGTCATCGTCAAGTGGATAAAATATGGCACAACAGAGGCATTACCAAGAACTGGACGTCCCTCCAAAATTGATGAAAAAACGAGAAGTGAACTGGTCAGGGAGGCTTCCAAGAGGCCTACAGCAACATTAAAGGAACTGAAGGAATTTCTGGCAAGTACTGGCTGTGTGCTACATGTGACAACAATCTCCCGTGTTCTTCATATGAATGGGCTATGGGGTAGGGTGGCAAGACGGAAGCCTTTTCTTACAAAGAAAAACATCCAAGCCTGGCTGAAGTTTGCAAAAACAAACATCAAGTCCCCCAAAAGCACGTGGGAAAATGTATTATGGTCTGATGAAACCAAGGTTGAACTTTTTGGCCATAATTCCAAAAAAGTTTTGGTGCAAAAATGTTTGGCGCAAAAACAACACCGCACATAACCCAAAGAACACCATACCCACAGTGAAGCATGGTGGTGGCAGCATCATGCTTTGGGGCTGTTTTTCTTCAGCTGGAACAAGAGCCTTAGTCAGGGTGGAGGGAATTATGAACAGTTCCAAATACTAGGCAATTTTGGCGCACAACCTTCAGGCGTCCGTTAGAAAGATGAAGAGGAAGTTCACCTTTCAGCACGACAATGACCCAAAGCACACATCCAAATCCACAAAAGCATGGCTTCACCAGAAGAAATTTAATGTTTTGTAGTGGCCCAGCCAGAGCCCAGACCTGAATCCAATTGAACATCTGTGGGGTGATCTGAAGAGGGCTGTGCACAGGAGATGTCCTCGCAATCTGACAGATTTGGAGCACTTTTGCAAAGAAGAGTGGGCAAATATTGCCACGTCAAGATGTGCCGTGCTAATAGACTCCTACCCAAAAAGACTGAGTGCTGTAATAAAATCAAAAGGTGCTTCAACAAAGGATTAGTTTAAGGGTTTGCACACTTATACAACCAGGTTATTGTGAGTTTTTTATTTTTCCCCCTCAAAGATTTCAGTTTGTTTTTCAATTAAATTGTTCATGTTATAGGTCACATTAAAGGTGGCAAAAGTTCTGACATGATTTATCTTTTGTCATTCTTTTACATCACAAGAACCTGGCATATATATATATATATATATATATATATATATATATATATATATATATATGCAGTACCAGTCAAAAGTTTGAGCACGCCCATATACTAAGTGTATATATATACGTTTATGTGTATACATTGTTTTTACTACATGTATTTATTTGTTTAAAATTATTTTTCACATAACACTTAGAACGCGTGTATTAATTTGATTAAAATATATTGTCACATAAAGTACTGAACAGTGGCCTGGTCCTAATCCTCAAAAAGTGTAAGACAGTTTCAAAGAAAGCTTAAAGCACATCAAATATGAAAACATTCCAGCCTACTGTAACTATTCTACTCAATTCTGTTTTAATGCCCAGCTGGATATTCTCTACTGTACGTACCTCAACTCTCACTGTTTTTTCAATTTCAGTTTGAGGAGTGATCAATATTAGCGGGATTTGTTAGCAACAAGACATCGAGACACCTTCAATCACTATTTTGAAAAATGGGAGTTTCTGCAATTCCTACAGAAAAAAAATTATAGATATTTATTTCATGGAACCCCAAACTTTTCCCTGTTACAATTTTCACCTATGTATACATCAAGAACGCTCCATCTCTAAACACTCTTTGTCCCATCTGCACACATGGTGGTATCAACCAAACTGCACAGGTCATCAGAAGTATAGGGGGCCAAAAAACAGGAACAAGTTAGAACTTTTTTCTTCTTTTTAAGTATACATTTTTAAAGAAAGAAGGAAACATTGATTGTTAATCCACAACTCATGTAGTAGCCAAAAAAGAGAAAGACAAACAGAACTCAAAGGAGCAAATGAGCATCAAGAACAATTACTCAGGACCAAAGGACAAACAAAAGTCTTGCCTTTGTTCTCCTCCATCCGGCCAATCCAAAGCCAAGGAGAACAGGTAACTTTTATTGCAGTAGTTATCCATTGTTCCTCAGTGAACTTCATAGCCTATGGTGCTCAATGCTGCTCTGTGAGCCTCCTTTGATTTCCAATTGCTTAAGTCAACCTGCAATTATAGGTCCAAGTCTGGAAACTGTCAAGCATGACTCTGGCAGTATTGGAATTATTGCAATTACCCCCAGGTAATTGACCCGCCGTTGGTGAAGATGTTAAATGGTATGTCTGCTGTGTAACCATGTCAGGAACCATCTTATTCCACTTTCCCTCTCAGTTTGACAGTCTGAACTGGTACTTGTTCAGCAATGAAACATTGTTATAGGACTGGTGAACATACATACTTACATACTGTGGGACTAGAGTGGACATGTCTAGATTCATGTGTAGATTAGCTGGTATACCCTGTAATGAACTCCTATATCAATCAAATCTTGTGTTTATATATGCAGAAATAATAAACAAAAAACAAGACCAATTAGATACAAATAAAATAAGTTATTAGCCAACATAACTAAATAACTAAATTATTAGAATCATCCTAATGAAAAGCAAAAGGGACAAAGGAATGTTAAAAAGATATCCATAGTTCAGCCTCCCTGAGGTTCTCTAGCAGACTTTTCCAGAGGCTGGAGCATAACAACTGCTTCTCCATATCTCTCTTAGTCCTTGGCTTTGGGATAATTAAAAAGCCAGTGTCAGAGGACCTGGGGGACCAACAGGGTAGATACCGTGCGATCCAGAATTGTTGGTGCTTTTTTAAGAAAATAAAAAGGCTATAAAAACTGTTGTTTACTATCTTAGACAGGAATCTCATCTTCAGTTTAGGTAAAATGATATAAACATTTTTTTATATATAATTAAATAAATTATAAATCCTAAATAAGATTTATAATTTATAATATTTATTTCAAGTTCATATGAAACTTCGTATTTTACTGGGGTATAAATATGAGGTGACACTTGCCTTTTTGTCAATGAAACCTGAAGAAGGTCAGAGTACCCACCTAAATGACACAGAAAGTTGTTGACCTGAATACATTTGTAAATGGCTATAAATAGAAATGACACCTGAAAAAACACTATTACTATTATCTCTGTTATTAGGGCAATTAATAAGAAGTTGACATCATACGGAGTGTAGGGCGTAGGTATGGATTGGATTTTCACTCTTTCCTGGAGGGGTCAAATTGATGTATCTGGTATACTAGGTCACCCTGACTGGAGCTGTGATGAACCTGCCTGAAGGAGGATGGAAATCATAATACCTCATCAGACACTGTAGGAGAACACTCAGTATTTTTTAATTGGCAACGGGAGGGAGCATAAAGTACTTAATGCCAGGCTGCCAGTAATTTGACATGTTTTGGGGTACACAATATGAATTGACTTTAAGTCCAATATCATTGTTCTGAAACTCACAGGCAGCCAATACAGTGAGTTTAAAATCAGTGTAATGTATGCTATCAATCTGTCTGTACATGTCTTGATACATTTTGTTTTGCAGTTGACAAGTGTTTTTTTTTGACCAGACAGAACAGCATTAGACAGAACAGTAATCTAGCCTGATAGTAATAAAAGCATAGATTAATCTTTTAGTGTCAGCCTGAGATAACAACAGCAGCACATTTGCAGTGTTCCTCAGGTGGTGAGGTTGTTTTGATCACATTCCTAATGTGTTCAAAATATAGCTCAGAATCTAAAAGGAGACCTAAGTTTTTCACCTGATGCTTTGTCTTCTGTGCCTGTGCATTAAGTGTGCAGCAGATAGTCTCTGTGCTTTGCCCCCCCCCCAAAAAAAGTACAACTGTCTTGATTATTATTTGAAGGAAGTATTTAGATCCATAATCCAGTTTGCTTGTTTAAGTAACACTTTCAAATAATATAAGGGCTTGGAAATATGATGACAACTCTACAAACAAAATTTGGTTGAAAACAACATTGCCATCACCATCACATTTCTCTTAAACTGCACTGTATTAAAAAATCTATTTGCAATTTGAAATTTTAAAAATCTATATTATGTATTATCTAGAGTAAATTATACTTTGACAATTTTTATTACAGGTGGGAAAATGCCTGTGAATACAGAGTAAATAAAAGCTTGTGCTTCGTTAGTTATATAATTGGCAACTGTTGAAGGTGGTTGGGATAGGACAGAGAAGACAGGTAGAAGTCTAAATTGACATACCACCTACTTCAACATGTCAGAGGTAAACTAGAGGTAAACTACTGGGCAAGGTGTGCAAGAATACATGCAGTGACTTCAACCCTCTTATCAAGTCTGGCTTCTCTGGTTTTGTTATGCAGCAATTCATCAGATTAAATGTAAAGAACAGTTCAGTTTAGGTTTTAGTTTAACTAAAACCAGAGAGCATAAACAAAAAATAACATAATTGGGATTATATAAAACAGAATTTGGGAAAAACATATTCCAACTGAATTTATGGGAACCACTTAAAGTTGATTAAACTTTTTTTTACCTGAGAAAGTTGCAGAGGGAGAAAAATATTTCTTGAACGCAAACGCATATCCTAGGAACTATGTTCACATGCAACTAACCTGCACAATAGATATGTTTGGTTTCGACATATTTCCACTACTATTACGTTGCAGCTTAGCGTTTTACTATAATGTTGGTCCTTGTCGTGTAACTATTATTGTAGTACCTAGATGATTTTGATCGCTAAGTCACGTTACGTTAGGGTACATTCCATTGTGATTGTTTTGCGGCTATCAAAAATGTGTTGTTATGAGTTATATTTAGGGTTTAGAGTTAGGTTACAATTAATGTTACAAAAACAGAAATTAACAAAGCAATACAATCCCTTGTCTAGACAAATTCCTGAACAACAAAGAAAAAATGTTCACCTCTTTATGGAGTCACATTTGCAACCGTTGGGGTGAATGTCGGCTGTGTTTCTGCCCTCTCACCATCAACCCAATCACTGCCCCAGGAAATATGGCCCGGGTCAGATGTCCATACTGAACATAATTGCATTTCACAAATAAGTTAGTGTAACTCCTAGGATGTTGGGATGTTTGAAAGCTATGAAGAAAAAGCTAGCTTGTTTTTGCTTTTTTTTCCCAGTAGCTCCCATGCTTAAAAATGTTTGAGACACCTGCTGACTTAAATAACAACATTATTCTAATTCTGTCATTCTTTTTCTTATTATTTTTTGGTGGGGTGAGGTTTTGTTATTAAACGGACCAGACAGTTTTGTTAATAAACAAAACCTGGGGCGATCCTCCCTACACATTCCAGGCAAATAGAAGCTGACCATAAGCTTATCATTAGTTCAAGTCGGTATATTATCATTGTATTCTCTGTGTTTGCGAGGGCTATCTGTGGCAGAGTGTCTGCTGTCTATCAGTAGTGCTGATTCCACCCTAGTGTTCATCCTGTTCCCTCTTAGTGCAGCGCTGCTGTCTGGTCTGGCCCAGTCCTCATTATTCTCAGGCAGCACAGAACAAACCAGCAGCTGCTGCTCTCACTGTCACAGCAGCCATTGTTGATACCTCCTTCATCACCTCTGTGTGTTCCACTCACCACAGAGAGAGAAGAGAGACGGAGGTAAGAGAGGCAGAGGGGAGTAGGCAGGGGGAAGAGAAAGAGAGGAGTCGGAGAAAAGCGAGGGAGAGAGGGAGACAAAGGAAAATTGGGGGGGGCAGTGGAAAGAGAGAGAGAAGACAGAAGAAAGAGACAGGGAAGAAGAGAGGAAAAAGAGAGAAGATGGAGGGAAAAAAGGGATGGATGAGGAGAGGACAGTGAGGGGTTGACAGAAACAGAGGGAATATACAGAAAGTAAGAGAGCAAGGGTGAGTGAAATAGAGAAATATAAAGTGAAAGAGCGAGAAAGAGATGGAGAGGGAGGGGAAGAATGGGCCACTCAGCCAATCACGTGCGTCCTCGTCTCATCTGAATTAAGCTGTGCAAAACAGGCCCCAGGGCTGGTTGCTAAGCAGTGAGATGGGCTCTGCGATTTCCACAGAGACAGTGGTGGCCTGAACCAGACACCCCGTAATGAGCGCTCACACACATAGCCTCGGCAACAATAGAGTTCCAAAAAAAGGACAGTAATGTGTGCTAGGTAGGATACACGCTAGCTGTAATAATTATTCATATTCCCTACAGTGATATTTGAGATTGACCATTTTAAACTGCATTAGAAAAATATTGTTAAACACACATTCAAGTCCAAGAACCTTTATATTCAAATATCCGTGTTCTCATTCGATCTTTACTTAATGTTAATTGATATTCAGACAAAGTGCTATTCCAGTTCATTGCTCTTTGTTGGCCTTTCCGGCCAAAGGGGGCGACATTTTGGCAACTTCCCAATTTGTCGCCATAGCGACATGTTGGTAAACTTGGTTGCCGTGGAGGCGAGGGTCTTGTTTGTTTCCTGAGAGCTCTTGAGATGTGGCTAGAAGGGCATTTTCCTTGGGTCCTGTTTTGGGCTGGAAGAGGAAGCTGGTTGACCTTTCAGTTTAGGAGCTGAAAGAAGCCAAACAAGCCAAGTCTGTAGGTCTGTCAACAAACACTTAACGGTCTGAGAGGAAAGGAAATGAAATGAGGACCCTACAGGACGGGCCAAATGCTATTCATTTTAAAGTGTGTTTGAGCAGGCCAGTGGATGCTTCCACATGCCAAATAAATAATGACTAAAGTATATCTATTCACCAAAACAATACGCTACTTAAGGGTTGTTTTAGATGCAGAATGAGCTGGGTTTTGATACAGCATTCATGCCCATAAGGTCAAACATATGAATGAAAAGCATTGCATCTACTCTTGTTTTCTGGAAATGATTTGTCTCCTCATTTGGCAATGATCAAACACACTATTTAGAGACATAGTAATGCTGGCTAGAAGTGTGTGTGTGTGTGTGTGGGTGTGTGGGTGTGTATGTGTGTATGTGTGTGTGCGTGTGTGCGTGTGCATGCGGGCGTCTGCCCTTACGTGCTTGTGTGTCTGCAAGTGTGTGTGTGTGTGTGTGTGTGTGTGTGTGTGTGTGTGTGTGTGCTGTGGCATTCTAGATTGATAGTAACAAAGTTAGACATTAGAGCCTGCAGATATTGTCATAATTCTGATTCATGGCTAAAAAACTCATCCCGATACAACAACAGGAACAAACAGTAGACCACTGCTAGTGTCTTCTGTTTATTAAACAGTATACAATGAAGGTTAGGCACATGCTACTGCAACAAACAGACACCAATACACATCTGTATGAATATACTATTTATTTTAAATACCACAACTATAAAATAGATGGATATTTCCAAGACCTACTTTATTCTTCATTTCTTAAATTATGACAAAAGTCACAGAAATTGCAGGTAATTAAAACTAAATGAAAATGAAACAGCAAATTAAGAAAATTGCATTGGACTGACAGCATTGGCAGTGGCCCATCATATCAAGGCAATTAGCTGCTGCCAGAGAAGGCGACTGTGGCTATTTTTCTTGTTTAACTCGTTAGAGGGGTCTTCAGCACGGTGCTCACTCATGTCAGACCTCTCTAATTACTTTAAAACCCAAATCAAAGTGGCCACTATCTGCATTGTTCACTGCCCCCTCATCTAAGAATTTAATTAGCCGTTGGTTTTAATAAAATCCCTTTTTGGATGAGAAACATTGTTAATAAAGCTAACTTATCGTCTATATTTATCAGTAGTTTAAAATGATCTGGACAGGTTGTTATATATTACAGTCCTTTAGTGTATTAATAGTTCCATAGCCATAGGAGTGACAAGAGGTCTTTAGATGGTCAGGCCATTGTTTTGGATGTTGTTTAACATGTATACGGAATCATCCGATGTTCAATTGCTCGCATCCTTAGCTAAACAGAGAACATATTTGGAAGATATTGAAACACTTCATCAATAATTTGGAAGAACTGGACCTGTTCCTGCCACTGTGCGTTGGTAATCTTAGTCAAGGGTTGTTGTTTGTAGTGATAGTTGAGGGGTGTTGTGTTGGTAAGGATAGTCAAGGGGTGTTGTGTTGGTAAGGATAGTCAACATGTGTTGTGTTGGTAATGATAGTCATTGGGTGTTGTGTTGATAATGACAGTCAAGCGGTGTTCTGTTGGTAATGATAGTCAAGGGGTGATGTTTTGGTAATGATAGTCAAGGAGGGTGTGTTGGAAATGACAGTCAACATGTGTTATGTTGGTCATGACATTCAAGGGGTGTTGTGTTGGTAAGGATGGTCAAGGGGTGTTGTGTTGGTAATGATAGTCAAGGGGTGTTGTGTTGGTAATGATAGTCGAGGGGTGGTGTATTGGTAATGATAGTCAATGGGTGATGGTGTTGGTAATGATACTCAAAGGGTGGTGTGTTGGTAATGATAGTCAAGGGTGGGTGTGTTGGTAATGACAGTTAACGGATGTTGTGTTGGTAATGGTAGTCAAGAGGTGTTATGTTGGTAATGATTGTCAAGGGGTGTTGTGTTGCTAATGATAGCAAGGGGTGTTTTGTTTATAATGTCAGTCAATAGGTGGTGTGAGTGATAATGCATTTATTTATGAGACCATCAAAGTCTGTGGAGACTGAGATCTTGGCTGGTTGGTGGACAGTTCAGATGTAATGAGCCATGAGCACATATTTTTGTAGGAGGTCCAGTATCTGTAGGGATAATGTGGTTAATGTCATCATTAATGTGTCCTCATCCAGGACCATCGGAAACAACAGACTCCTTTTTAACCAATCAGACGTGTTCATTTTTTCCCCTTTCCTCTGTGCAGCCTCCTTCTAATTGGTCACTGGTGAGTTCCGTGCTCTGTCTTAGAATGCTGAAAACTGTGGGTAAAATGGGTCCTGACTCTTTAGTGATAACAATGGAATTTAAAATATACCTCACCATTAAAAAAGAACACACACATAAAGAAGTGAATAGGTCATATTTTACCACTGGTGAAAACTAACACTGACCTTTGACCTCTGTATTTTGCTAAATCCAGGTAAACAGGGGATTTTGTTGTCATTATGATGGGAGAGGCAAAAAGCACTGGACTGCAGCTCTTGACATCAGTGTTTCTACTGTATGTTGGTCCAAGTCACTACAACTCATTATACAGTCAATAGAATATGCAACAAAAGAAAAAAGAAAAGCAACTATTTTAGAAGTGTCCAAAGTCCAAATGGTTGTTTAGAATGATTCAAATATTTTCTTGGTTTTGATTGTAATTAGAAGCTGGATCCCTGGCATAGGAGTTGAGCCAGTTCTGAGTGAACCTGGAAAATAGCTGTTTTTATCAGCCTGATGTGATGTTTAATTGACAGAAGCTCTTGTTTTGTCAGAGTCTGTGAACTCTGTCCACTTGGGCTTCTTCTCTGTTAATCTTGCGCTCTGACACCGGACAATAGCAGCTCAGAAACAAACAGTCAATTTTTCTAAAGGAATTATTTCCGATCGTTATTATGGAGGAAATACGAGACAGAGATGGGGGGGGCATTTCACTAGATCAACCCCCTCCCACTGTGGTAAGGGCAGACGTTGCTCCATGTGTCAACCTGGGACCGCCATAATGAAACAGTATTAGATAAATTATTATCTCTCTCTCCCTCTCACTTTAATACTGCGTTGTTATTTCTCTCTGTCCTTCCCTATTTACCTCTCCATCTCAATCTGTCTATTCCCCCAACCCCCCCTGCGCACACACACACACAGACACACACACACACACACAAACACTCACACACACGCAAACAGTCGTAATTAACACATCTTCGTCCATATTTCATTTTGTTTGCTTTAAAACCCCCAGAAAAGAAGGGGTTGGAGGAGGGATTCTCAAAAAAGCCTCTAAGATTAATAAGGTTGAGAGAAAAGGGATGCGTCCTGGGAAACAGCCGAGCTCGGCACAATGCGGCGCGCTTCATTTAAATAAGGGCCAGGGTCTGCCCTGTGTGCGTGTGTCATCACAACGCCTCGCCACGTGAAATGAAGGATAACTAGCCCACCGGATTAGGAAATGCACCATCTATTCTCCCCACACCCTCTCTAGTCCATTATTTGTATTCAAGGTTTCTGAAATGACATTGCAATCTGATGATGCGCCGGCCCATTATATTGTCTAGCAGGACAAATATCCCAGCGTTTTCCTCTGTAGAACTAACACAATTTCTCCATGTCAGAGATGGGTAATATCCCGGCGGTCCGTGGAGGCAGCGGGCTGCATTTGGGAATGCGGTCATTAATCCTGGTGGGCCATCTCGCGTTCAGATTATTAGGGAAATAAATTTGCATGCTGCGTATCAGCCAGGTGAAGCACTGAAGGCGCAAATTATATTTCCTGACAGCGAGGTCGAGAATGGAGCCCGCCACTGCATCGCTCACCCAGCCACACACACACGCACACACGCATGCACGCGCAAACACACACACACAAACCCACGGGTAAGCACGCACCCACACACACAATCCTTACCCCCCCATACACACACACACACACACACAAGCGCGCTAACAAACACCTACGCACGCAGACAAAGAAATCAAAGATGGTGTTCTTTCACACGTCCGCACAACGGCTCTTGTCCAGGTCCTGTATATATCTTAATGTATTACAGAGAGAGCAGGGAGTCCAGGTCTGTGTTATAGCACTGCCTCACGTATCTCCCTGGAGCATGGCTGCAATCACCACTAGCGACCGCAGCACACAAACACACAGAGCACAAGCGGATGCCACCATTCACACTGCATTTATTGAACATTAGACTGCGTGTGTGTTTGCGCGAGTACCGTGTCCTTGTATAAGCGCGGAATGGTAGATTTAACGTGTGTGTCTACGTGTTTGTGCCCATGTGGGCGTGCGTGTCAGTTTTTGTGTGTGCGTCCGCGTTTGTGTGCTTGTGTGTGTGTGTGTGTGTGTGTGTGTGTGTGTGTGTGTGTGTGTGTGCGCGCGCGTAGGCCGCTGGCTCTTGTGTCCTCTAACCCTGATAGTAATGGTCCATAAAGATCTAGCCTAATGGGGTGGGCAGCGGTGTCAACTTCATTATTTAGCATCTCCCTCAAAGATGAAAAGTCTCTCTCAACTTCTGTTGTGGCACACGGCTAGGAAGCTGCTTTTTTTTCCTCTCCCTGTGTCGTCTAGCTTTAAGTGTATTGACTATTTTCCACAGGACAAATGACTCTGTTACTGTGGTCTTATCATTGTTGGTCAGTGCTCATGTGTCCTAAATGGCGACCGCAGTTGTTGTGGAGTGATAAAGTCAAACACGTTTAAAGACCTCTGCAAAGGGCTGGTATCTCACGGAAAAGCCTAATACAACAAAGCCTCTATAACAGGAAATACGCGTTGTTGTTTCCAATTAAAATTCCCTTTCGCCTTAACCCCTCCTAGTGTGGACCCTCAATGAAGAATGTTGTCAAGGACAACACGGTTGTTGTCACTTACCACGGACAACATTAAAGGGTTATCATAACAACAACAACAACATTGACGGCAACAGAAGTCATCGTTTAGTTTGTGATCGTTGGATTTGTCCTTAATTGTTGATGTTAGGGTCTGGGAGCCACAATCAGTTACGTCCTCTCAGGTGTTTGGCGTAAAAACAGTGTCAACATAAAAAGGCACTCACCGTTCTCGCCTAGGCCACGTCTACCTTCGCTTGGGAAGGCTTGTGTTTAGTCACCATCATGGTGTCTCTGTCATTTATCCTTCACCAGTCCATCAGCACTCTAGGCTTTGAGCAGCAGGGGGCCTGATTCTTCACTACACCACCTATTTAGAAATGCATATATTCTTATTAAAGTCATTGCTCCCAGAACAAGACGACACCGAGACAACAGAATGACCTTGAAATATTCATCCTCAGACCCACTTTGGAGAATTTAAAGGTACATGCATGCAGAGAACCCCATACTGGGTCAATTTCCGCAACAATTAAGGGTGTTGAAGCGCGACGCCATACTTCTTTGCTGTTTTTGACCCATCGCTATCACATGGCTATCAGCAGACCCGTGTTTTGGGCCTGTAACTATACCACGTTGTGACGGCGTGGCACAATCTCATGCACTTTTACAGTCCCGGGTCTTATTCAGAAGTGACGCTTGTCACAACCCACTGAGTCTACCTTTAAGTTTGAAACGTTAAGATAATAACACTTTTATCAAATCAAAATTTTATTGTAAAAAGGCAGATGGAAGGATTGTCATTGCTCGGTTATTGGGTGTCACACTCAATAATGTGCACATTAGTCATGAACAAAGAATGTTCTAGCAACACATGAGCAGCTCTTAACTGCAATGGCAAGACACTGCAGAGAACAATTTACCAAACCAAATATTTCCTTCAAATATAGAATAATTAGCAGTATTGGACCCTTAAATGAAGAAAATTTTGGACCCTTCTTTATATCTTTCCCATCGTGGCGCACAAGGCAGAGCCACTGAGTCCATCTCCGTTTGGAAGTAGTGCATTTTCTTCTACTACTTCAATGAGTTGGTAAACAAACTGAAAGGGTGCATACTGCCACCTGGAGTGTGTTGTTTGAACAGGTGATGTTCACCATGTTCTGCCACCTACAGTTATGGAACGTTTGTTGACAATTCATCGGCTGATCTGTTATGATGACCTGGATGGAAAAGCAGTCTCACCCAAATGAGTACTTCAAAATGTTGAAAGTTACTCTAACCTGAAACAGGCTGTCGGCCACTAGAGCCGTCGATGTGTCTCTGTGATACCGTGCTATGTATGGAGTGTTCCACAAAGCATCTCTTAGAGCACAGATTAAGCAATTTTGTCAAACGCTTTGATCCTTGAATCAGAGTGCAGCACTGTGTACGGCAGTGTGTCGTTAGCTTCACTGGGACATACTGTCAACTACAGCACCCTCATTTAAGCCAACCCCACCCACCCTCATTTAATCCAACCCCACCCACCACTGCTCTATTTCAGGGAACACTGTAACCGGTGCTCCCTGTAACATCTTGCAGTGTTCAATATTTAAGATGGAGAGAAGCTTTGATTGTGACAATAAAGCGAGACACAGAGGATCTTAGAGCATCGGAGAGAGGTTGGGGTGGCAGGGAAGGACACGGCCAGCCCCCTGAAGTGGGAGCCAGAAGCCTCCGTTCAGGGGTGCGGGGGGCTGGTGATGAAAGAGGACTGAAACTGACCCAGTCTGGAGAGATGTGGGTCAATGTGGAGAAGCATTGAGGAGAGTAGGACTGTGTATGGTTGCTACTCATAAGGTTCTAGGTTCACGCTCCCATAACGCTATTTGTGACAGCGATAACTGATGTTTCTGTATGCTGTGAAGCTTAGAACCTTTCACGCACACTGGCGTGCTTGCTTGTCATTACGTTTTATTTCTCCTTCTCTGTTTTATTGTCGGTCATTATGCACTGTGTTCCTTTAATCAGAGAACAAGGCTGTCAGTTTAATTATGTGCTCTCAATTTCCAATGAGGAAACAGTTTTGAAACTAAAACAAAGCACATGTCCGCAAATTAGCCTCAGTTGTTCCCCTAATACTCCATGTTGAGGGTGTGTGATTGGAGTGAATAATGGCTGATTGGAGAGTAGAACCGGATGCAACGGCCAGTGTGTAGTGGAATGCATGTTGGCAGAGTGTAAAAGAAATCCTATTGGATCACTGGAGCACAGTGCAGAATGCCTGCCAGTTTCTGGGCCACTGGGATTCTCTGACCTGTGTGTGTGTGTGTGTGTGTGTGTGGGAGGCACACATGAAGACTGCACTTGCTTCACATTCAATCTGATGTGCAGCCTCACCTCTGTCATTATATTTAGCATATGATCCCGCTCCACATTTCCCAACATCTTCACATCCACTCACGCTGCATACGACGGTGCAGTTTAGACGTTACATTCCAAATAACATCACCCAGATGGACGTCAACTGTCTTTTTTTCCGCCGTGAAGAATTGCAAACAGTTCATCGATCGAACTCGAATCGTACACGTAGCAGACATTTGTGGACGCGATATTTTGCGCATGCACGCATCGCGCACACAGGCACGCGTGAACACGCGCACACACGCCCTTGGGATCATCGTCTTCATCCTCCTGTCTTTGTTGGGACACGGCAGGATATGTTCCTTTCCCTTTGAAATGTCAATGGTCTGACACCCAGCATTACTGATGACTGATAACCCCCAGGCACACCACTGACCCCGGCCACACCAGACTAATCATTTCACAAATGGGGAACTATCTCATCATGTTTTTCCCTCTTGCCTTATTTCAATGAATCAGGAATGTTTCTGGAAATAACCATGGAAATGTTTTTTTTGTCTCCTGTATGGTAAAATATGTATTTAATTAAAATCGCCAAGGTTAGAGGAATATCTCACATTTTAACTGATGTTAGGTTTTTCCTTTGTTCTGCTTACTTCAAACAGCCATTAAAAAACATCCGCTAGTTTTTGGCTTTAGCCACCGATAGCTAAAAGTCAATGGACGTGATCAGGGTAAAACATTTTTACATCCAAATCCCTTATAGGATAAAACATTATTTTTAACATGCTCTCCCTCCCTGAATGCTTCCACTGATTTTTAGATAGTCTTGGTTAAAGTTAGCAGAAGTTTTTAATGGATGTTTAAAGAACTGAATCATGGATACAATTTCTCCTGGCCCATGGACTTTTAAATAACAAGGTACATGTTAGAGGATTTCTGAAAATTTATAAGCAACACAAAACTAGTCGAAGTGACAGATGTTGTACGTTAATTAGTTATGTAGCATTTTTGTTAATTCAATTAAGACTACAAAAACTCCTCTTTTAGAAATAAACAAAGATAAACCACTTTCTGGTTGTGCTTTATAAACATTGAATATTAAAGCATACTGTATACTGGAGTGTAGCTGATGCGTTGTCTAACAGATGAATACGTGACATATGAGGCTGATCTTCCTGTAGGCCTAGTTAATGAAGAACATTTAGCCTGATGCACTGTCTCTTTCTTACTGTCCATACATGATTGCTTGTGAGGACGTGACTGCATAACCGTAACTTAACCAAAATGCTTTTATTACTGTAATAATATTGACCATGTACATTTGTTTGTGCCTAACTGTTTCCAAGCGCTTTTAACATGGGTGATTGTGTGTTCCCCTCTTCATACAGAAGATATTGTGTCTTGGTGTATATATTTGTGCACGTTTGGGTCTTGCATGCGCGCGCGCGTGTGTGTGTCTTGGGGTTTGTGCGTTCCCAGTCCCCGTCCTCTATCTGGCGGCTAGTTTTGTGCGCTGACCTGTCACATTGAGGCAGCCGTCTCTAAATGGCCCGAGCGGCTGACACAAGCGCTCACCTCCTGGTGTCAGCCTAATGTCTTGTGATAAGGAGCTTATGCTAGTTTTCCTCAGCACATCAGCCCCAAGCCGTTCTCACTGGCACTATGAGTAACCAAGCTAACCCAGGCACCCTTGACCATAACTTACGGAAGCATACGCTTCATCATAAGCCCTGACTCGGGACGAGGGGGAGTCCAGAGACAGGACAACAGAGAGGGCCATTGTTTTGATGAAATGGTTAGATACCTACAGTACACTCCTGAAGCTACAGGATGGGTTATATGAAATCTTAAGCAATTACAATAGAGATATGAAAATGTATGTGTGCGCGCGCGCGTGTGTGTGTGCGTGTTGCATGTGTGTGAGTCCTGTGGGTGAGGGCTGCAGGACGTCAATACCCAACCTGTAAATGACAGGCACAGAGGGAGCATGTTTATCAGTTTGGCTGGATCTTAAAAAGGTCATACACACCTCCAACAGATGTCTGTCGCTCAGAGCCTTGTTCACAGAATTCATACATGTACTCAGTCTAGATGTATGAGCCGACCCACCTATCAGTCCCTAATCTTTGCCTGTTCATCTACTGCATATGGCTGTGACCTGCACTCTGATTTTTTGGGAGCATGTGTTTGTCTGTAATACTGTGTGTGTCTGCTGGTAATACTGTATTTAATGACAAGTACCTGTCTTGTTGTGAATGTCTGTATGTACATGTTGGTCTGTGTGTGTGTGTGTGTGTGTGTGAGAGAGAGAGATAGAGAGAAAGAGAGAGAGAGACAGTCTGCTCTCCCGCTGGCCCCTAATTCAAACCAAACCTGCACCATGAAATAGCTCTTAGACATCATTACACGCTGTGCATGTAGATGGGTTCTACCTCCAAACATGGCCACAGGGACTGTGTGCGTGCGTGTGTGCGTGTGGGTGGGTGTGCTTGTGTGTATGTGTTTGTGAGCTTGTGCGTGTGTGTTCGTGTGTGTGTGTGATGTGTGTGTGTGTGTGTGTGTGTGTGAGCGCGTGCGTGGGCGCAGTGTGGGCAGCTAGTGTCACAGGAGCATTATTGAACTAGAGAGATTGTATTCTGTTAAAAATTCTACCAACAACAATAAACATTTCACCTTTGGTTTTTCATGAAAAATGTGACTAATTTTTCAAGTTAAATAAAAAATATACTTTATAAATGTTGTGGCACTTTGATTTCTTCGTTTTTAATGCCCATATTATTTGTGAATGATTTTTTGACTATTGTAATCATGTCCCTAAGGCAGTAGAAAGTTGATATATTGTTCAACAGAGTTGCCCGCCATCATCACATTTTAAATAAGAAAACAAATATATGAACAGTACATAGCAAAGATAATAAAGCAATAAAGCATCAATAAAGCATCAAGAGATAAACAACATTTAATTTTTTTTTTTGCTACACTTCAAAACATTAAATCAGAGAATCTGGTTGGTATGGCCTGATAATGATTGAAATGCTTTATATGAAGCTACATCAGTTGTCATGCTGTCCACCCACTCCCATTCCAACTTCCTGTCTCTGGACATCTGATCCAATCAATCAAGCCACTGTGTAACCCCAGGGTGCATTGGGGTTTTCAGGACCCTTCCCCCTCATTCTTTCTCCTCTCTACCAGGCACAGGACTGGCAAGGATCCCCCTTGAGAGAGGAGAGAGACAGACAGAGAGAGAGAGCGAGGGTGGGGGATCCTATTTCCACTCCATCTTGGATCACAGGAGCGAAGTCTAAACCCCAGAAAACCACAGAATATTCTGGCAGTGGACAAAGCCTGGATTCAATAAGTATGTGGACTAAGCTCCCTATTCAGACCCAGGGTATTGAATTCCTTATTTAGGTCATTTAGACTGTGGCAAAATTGAGACAGTATGCAGCTCAAATCTGCTGCTCACTTTTCTTTTCCTCTCTTTCACTATAAGAAAAGGGGAGAGAGTGAGTGAAGGAGTGACCATTTGCATGACCATCGAAAGAGAGAGAACTGTGTTTCTGAGTGTGAGTGCAGAACTTGAGTCTGTATGTGTTCCAATGAGAGAGAAGTTAAGGTTTTCTGGAAGCTGTTGTGGGTAGATGCTGCTCTCCCGCCTTCTCGTTTAGCAGGCCTTAATTGGCCATTAGGCTGAAGAATAGCCTGCACCTCCTCTCTTCTCCTCTCCTCTTCTCCTGCTCTCCTCTCTGGACCTAAAGCTGATTAGGCTTTGATTCCTTAATAAACGCACAGATAAATTAGTAATGTAGTATGGTGAACATGAAAAATGGACTGGTATGTGTGGGAGAAAATAGAGAAATCTTGTAGCATATACACCATACAGTAATTTCTGGTATATACACCATAAAGTACATTGGTACATACACCCCACACAACCAACCGGTACACACACCATACAGTATCTACTGGTATATAAACCATACATTGCCCTGTGGTTAAAACACTATACAGTACCTAATGATATATACACCATACTTTATCTTAATCTATCTAGAACCAGCAGTCCACAAAAACTGAGTATCACGGAGAGAAGGGCGCTAGTCAGGTAGGTCATCAAGAGGCCTATGGCAACCCTGAGGGAGTCACAGTCTTCTGTACCTGAGCTGGGAGACACTGTGCATACCGCAACAATAGCATGGATGCTTCACAAAAGTAGCATTACAGGGAGAGTGGAAAAAAGAAAACAACTACGTATAACTATTAGAGCCGCTTAATATCGTAGCTATGCTAGAAAAAAGTTGGGTTATGAAATAGAAACCATTTGTTAGAGTCGCTATGTATCGCGGCTGTACTAGAAAAAAGTTGGGGTTTGAAACAGAGGCTATTTGTGTTTTTGTGAGAGTTATTTGGCAAGTCTACTGTTACATTCAATAATTAGAATGTGCTGTTTAGGTTACACCAAGTTACAAGTTTAGGTTACACCAAGTTACAAGTTAGGTTACAAGTTATACCAATCAAACCGTCTGGCCTATACATGCCTCATACATGCCTCTGCTCTGGTCATTTTAGACAGTTGATAATATTGGCACCAATCCGATCATTTAAGCATGTATCCAGCCCACATCCAGATTATTATTATGTTTGTGAACAACTTAGTATCTTGTTTAAACGATTTAGTAAAAAACACAAACACAAAAATGTGATACTTAAATAGATATGTTGCCTTGGGCTTCAGGGCTTCGTCAAGATACAGTTTTGCACCAAACTTTCTCAGTGCAAATTTAACCAAGCCCGAGACATCACTGAGAGACTCAATAAGTGGTCTCAAGACTGGTCTCAGCTCTGGTGAGTAAAAAATAATTGTCTTTCTTTGTTGGTGTTCAAGTTTGTTGTAACTCCATGCAAGAGACAAAAACAACATTAAAGTGTTACATTGACGTCCTGACTTCTTCTGCCATGATATTTGTTCTACAGTCACATGCTCTATCACATGCGATGTTATTACGATACACTTCAGTGATCACAGAGTAAAACTGGGCCTTGTTTCCCAAAAGCATCTTACAGCTAAGTTCATCATACAACAACAGTGACTCAGTGGTTCTCAGCGTTAATCAAGAGGCTTTTGGGAAACCAGGATCTGATTTACAAATGACCATGGCATGCCATAAACTAGTCAGCCTGAATGTACTTTGTAACCAGTCGTTGATTAGCATGTCTATATATTTTACCAATGTCCTGTCTCATTGAGTGGCAGTGGTTGTTTTTCATTTCATTTTGCAAACACATAACAAATCTAGAATACTCCTGTTTTTTACTTGTATATTCTTACATGTTGAAGTGAAGAACATGTGAGGAATCAGTTGAACAATTGCTCCATAAATTCTATGGTGTACCGTTCCTGTCCGCTATGAGCCTGCAATGAGAGAAGGTTGGGATGTTCCTGAAGCGGCCTTGTGCACGACAAGCGGACACAGCACCATGCGGAAACATTCGTAGGCTAGCCTCAACCCTCCACACCTGCCTCTCATCACGGCTAATCCAGGCGATTAGGGATGACAAAAAGCCGCTTGAGGTGAGAAAGAATTGATTGGAACTAACGGCCTGTGTTTTGTTTGTGTGGTCATTTCACACTGAAGTAGCCCCTCAGCCGAGTCTGTCCCTGCCTTCCAAACAGGCAGCAGAACTTGACTTGTTGTTTTCTGTATTCCTGAGTTTTTGTTTTTGTTCTGTTCTCCATTTTTCTTTGTGTTATATTTCAATGAAATGTCCTCGGGCTATACCCTTCACAAATTCGTCTTGTGTCCTTGCGGTGCCCCACTACAGTACATACAGTGGTGCAATAGTTGGTGTTTCCAGCGACTTGTTCGTCGATGTTGTGAAGAAATCAGGCTTTTCTGTAGTCAAAGTGGGTCGCACCTGATACAATACACATGTGCCTAATAAAATGGCATGCATTAAGATGAACATCAGTGCAAGTTGAAAATGTCAGAACAAAAGTAACGCATATGTACAGTACATTAAGATGGAAATTGTCTGTATACAATTTTAGTGATCTCATTGCAAAGAGATCAGGGCAGCTTCCGCCACGCCGTCCCATGCTGTCCCATACGTGCATCCCATGACTGTGTGCCACAATCTCTTCGATCTGCTGTCAGAAACTGGCTCTGTGTTCTTCATTCCAGGTTTCGACAACAGGGAAGGAGGACGTCATCCACTGAGAACAGACATTTTAAGTGTGTCGGGAATTAAGTCAGGACCTGGTCGATTGTAGTTACAGTGCTGGTTGTCACACTGCTAACTTATTCTTGTTCTTCATAGTCATCAGCACTGTGCCAGTGCCTTCCCTTGCTGTTGTGCCGAATGGAGCTCGGCATGGCCTCATCTGTGGGCAATGGGGTCAGACACAGGCTGTGCTGACTGGTGCTGGGAATGTAGTTCTGGACATTGGGCAAGAAGGTTCTATGCAGGCTCTACTGACTGGTGGTCCAGATGTCATGCAATCTGTGGCCAAAGAAGCTCTTTTTTGTTTCTGTTGGAACATCGGCATTATGATAACCGGCTCTCCTCCAACAAAGAGATGACTGTACCATCTTTGTTGCTCTTTTTGACCTTTACTACCGGTTTCTCACCTGGTTTTTGATTGGCCTGAAATGTTCCTGTAGAATTCTCTGACAAAAAAGCAGAATTAATGTTCTTCTTCCAGTGAAGACAGGTCATCCAGGCGCTGATGCAGCTGTGTCTCCAGACCATGACACTGCCACCACCATGCTTGACTGTTTGTATAAGGTTCTTAATGTGGAATACTGTGTTTGGTTCATCAGACATAACAGTGCTCATGTTGCCCTATAAGGTTCCATTTTTCACTTCCACAGAACATTGTTCCAGACGTCTTGAGGATCATCTAAGTGCTTTTTGTCAAACTTGTGACTGAAATGTATGCTAATCTTAGTTAGCAGTGGTTTTGGCATTGCTACTCTGCCATGAATCCCGTTTTTGCCCAGGGTCTTTCTGATGGTGGAGTCATGAACACTGACATTAGCTGGGTGATGCCTGCAGATCCCTGGATGTAGTTCCAGGGTTCTTTGTGACTTCCTCTATGATTGTACATCTTGCTCTTGGAGAGATTTGGGCAGGTTGGTCACTTCTGGGATGATTCAATACTGTCCCACCTTTTTCTGTTTGGACAGCGTGGCTCCGATTGTGGTTTGGTGGAGACCCAGTGCCTGAGAAATGGCTTTGAAAGCCTTTCCTGATTGATAGGCATCAACAACTGTTTTCCAGGAGTGTTCAGGAATTTATTTTGATTGTGTCATGATTTGGCTTTGAAATCTTTGTGCCAACAACTTCAATCGGAAAGCAATGACCGAAGTTAGTCAGATTTATATGGACCACGGCTAAAACAGATCAGGCCTGATTGTATACCAAGGCATTCAGCCATATGACACTTATCATCATTTTCGTTGGGTTGAATGAACTGGGGGGGGGCATTCACACCTGAATATTGTTTGACTACCTAGCTTACTAAATTGTAAAAATCTAAAAACAAGCTTCTAACCTTAATGTCATTTCTTTCTCCCAGACTCTTGCTATGTATTATTAAAAACCCACAAAAAGATGTGACCAAATTCAATTTGAAAAATGTAAAAAAAACCAAATCTGACAGGGGCAAACACCTTTTCACGGCATGCAGAATCTAGTGGTTATTGGAGGTACATATTGTACGCAAAACTGATCTTGCTAGTAGCCATAGTCACACTGGGAAATGTGTCTATGCTTTGGCTTAGCCATATGTATTTGGCCATTACTGCTGTAAAATCATGCATGTGAACTCACTTGCATTTCCCAGTGTGCCTTTCGGGTGAATTGTAATTACCACCCATGACTGTGTTTGTTGGTTTGGGAACCATTTTATTACAGGATGCCTGGTACTGTGTTTTGTGCGTGCGTCTTCATAACATTGCTGCATCAAAGGCCACCACAACATAAAAGCGTGGCATGCTGAAAGAATTTCTCATATCAATAACCTACAAGGCAAAATGTAATCTAGCCTGAGCTTGCTGTACCGCATCAAATCCTGCTTCACCTCTCCTTCCAAAGTCTCCCTGGTCAGGTCCTGTGTCCTCTCATTGTGTGACATTATCTTCATGCTCCCAACACAAAGCTTGAAAGACTGGACAATATATTACTCAGCCATCTGATATCACCACAGAAGCACTTTTCACTACCACTACTTTTCATCGAAGCACAGTCTGGCCTTCAATCCTTCTCCAGCAGTTAACAAATTTGTTGATTCACTCTCATTTACAAAACCCTTATCGGTAAAGCCCCACACTGCCTCTCTAAACTCTTCTCTTTCTCTCGATGATCCTGCAGCATATGCTGTAAAAACTACATTTCCCTGTCTGTTCCCTCATCCCTCCACAACTATGGCTCCAAAACATTCACACACTCTGCTGCTACTGACTGGAATAAACTCCAACAGGATTTAAAACTCAACCAATTAATCTTCATCCCCAGTTCCATTATCCGTTTACATGACCTGGTTATCTACCCTTATGACTGCTCAGCTATTTGTTATGTCCCCTGTGTTTATAATTATTAGTTTTTACATGGAGTTGTAAGATGTCTCAGTCTCAGAGATTTTCACTTACATTTCAGTCATTTAACTTGTGTGCTTTGCTGCATTGCTATTGCCCATCGTGAACAGATGGATATTATAGAAGAAAATGCATATTCAGTGACTTGACTGATTAAATGAAGGCTCAATTCAATGTAATGTCTATAACACCCTGATACTCTTTAAGTATTTTACCTCTGACTCATCTATGGTTTTTTAAATAAACAACACTTTGAGAAGGTTGCTCGTACATATAATTTACCCCAGAATGTAGTAGTGTTTCATGGCCATTTCCAGTTGCCTTTATTGTAGTGTTGTTATTATGATGGCGCTATAGGCTGTGAAATGGGTCATTAGTTTCACAAGGCGACACCTTTAAAGTTTGAACACCTTTAAAGTTTGATGATACATGAATGATTAGGTTTATATAAACCACTGTAACAATATGCATAACTCACCCAACTTTAGGAGTGAGACAGTGATAAATAAATAATGAAAGTCAGTGAGGAGTTTCTCCTCAGGAAAAGGCCAGCCCCTGAAATAGTTTAATCAATAGAGGAATGTTCTTGGTAATGGAGTGTGTCAGCTTCTTAACCGGACTAAACCTTCATCAAGTCAATGAGGAGAGTTAAACCTCCCACTGATCTGAATAATCTCACAATGTATCGACTGGAGGACAAATACCAAACACACACACATGCACACATGTACATACATACAGTAGAGAAACAAACAGATATAAACGTATGTAAACACCTATGCATGCAAAAAAGGACCACAGGATGACAGTCACATTAAAGTACTCAGTCTATTTATGTCTCTGCCTCAGCTGAAGTAATTTACTTTGTGATATCATAAACTTAGGGATTTTTGCCGTAATGAGATTATTTAATGAAAAATAAATTATTTACAGTGGACTCATATTGGAGGTCTTTTCAAAATGTTAATGCAAAAGCAAGAATGAAAATAGTAATTTTAAGGTGCTTATAAAAGAGAACAATGGCCACATTTTGCTAGAGGTGTTGGGGTCTGTTGGTCTGTGTCATGTGACCCTGTGCTTACTGCATGTTGGGATATCTGTGTGTATCTTTGTACATTTTCTGTGTGTGTGTGTTAGATTATGTGTCTTTAGGTATCATTAAAAGCGAAGGGAAACGCTGAAGGCCTATGGTAATGGGAGGGCATCTCGTCAAAGAAATAAGACATTGATCTGCAGTAAGGTCTGGTTGACATTTCAGCTAAAGCCAAGAGAACCTTTAAGTACAGTCCAATCCACCTCATCATTCTGCCCCACCTCTACTCAAATATCCATCAGTTCTTATTTGTTTCTTTTCACAGCCATACTTCTCACTCCTTTTTACCTTTCTCTTCCTTTATGATTCTGTTAGCCTCTCTAGCCCTTTCTGTCCCCTTTCAACCACTGTCTTCTCTCTCTCTCTCTCTGTCATTGCCCCCCTATCTCTCTCCCCTTTCCCTTCCTCTCTAGCTCTTCCTCCTCCCTCCCTCTGTTTCTCATTCTGTCTGTCTCCCCGCTCTCCCAAGCCACTGGTCTAGCGGGTCACTCCATATTAGCTTACTTGTTAATACTTGGGGGGATTGAGATCAATACTTAATCAACAAGTAATGGGATTCTGCAGTCATCCCATATGATCTTTCAATAAAGACTTGAATCTGTCGCCCAACCTCTTTCTAAAGGGCTCAGAGAGTGATGGAGGGAGGGGGTCCAGGAAGGAGCGATGGAGGGGGAGAGAAATGAAAGAACGACAGGGAGAACAAGAGAGAGTGTTTGTGGTTCTTGGACGGCTTTGGCTTTGCTAGTCGGCTGCCTTTGTCTCTGATCTGCATCTGATTAAGGTTGAGCTGGGCTCTGTCCTTCACCCCTCCCACCCCTTAACTCCTCTACTAGGAGGAATGCATGGCAGCACACACATCCATCACACGCTCAACCGCATATGTACACACACATGTTCGGACCCACAAACACACATGTGCAAACGCACACACAGACACACACACACACACAGCCTTGCAGGCCGGCCAAGCCTAACGTTATTGTAATGTTTATGATACACATGTGGTATCCTTTAGAAATCCCCCCAAAAAAGAGATAAACAGAGAGTAGGAGAGATAGATAAACAGTCAGGAGAGATAAATAAAGCAAAATACACAGACAGAAATAAATATAGTAAAAGACAGATACAGAGGGAGAGAGAAAGATATACATGGAAAGAGAGAGATAGAGAGAAGAAAGGTGGAGGGGGTAAGAAGACCTGCAGTGAATATACATTCAAATAGGATTCCAAAATAGTATTTTTTATGTATCAGCACTTAAACATACAAGTAGCGTCTTACAAGTAGGGACGCCCCTGCTTCTCAACACAGCAGGGGTGTCCCTGATGTCTGACACTGAGGAATGTTATGCTAGCTTCTCCGTTTTTGTTTTATGTGGACCTGCAATCTAAAGGTCACATACCGTCCGCATATTTAAGCCTAGCCACCTGAACAGTAGCATTGCGATTTGGCAGTGATAACGCAGGCTCTTCAAGCGTAACACTAGGGCTGGTATTTTAGTACCTCGTCCAAAACGTAGTTGGTCCTTTCCTGTGATGGTAAGGTTAGGGAACATTACCCAAACAAGTGGATGCAACCTCATGTGTCGTTGACCTGATTTGAATATCTGATTGTGGGTTCAATCTCCAGCAGCCAACAAATATTTTTGTAATAAACAGAGTTGTTGTTATCTTAAAAATGGGTTTAAAGCTAAACTTTAACCAAACATTTAATCCTAACCCTAAACTGTACTTAACACTAACATAAAAATAGTAGTGGAGGCCAGTTTGTCAGGTTTTGGTATCTTTACGGAGACATCTGGTCCCCAAAAACAGTATACAGTTGACCTGGAACACACAGACACACACACTCCTATAAGAGGAAATTCCCTTGGGCCACAATGGTATCAAAAGTAAACTATTGACCGAGTCTGAAAAGTTTAAATAAAACCGTTTGGGGGTTTGAGTTCAAAGTACTAAACACAAAATTGATTCTAAGTACTAAACCCAAGGTGTGTAAATATTATACATAAAATCAATGTTTCATGAGGACAGAGAATAACATATAACTCAGTTATTGGAATCATGTACATGCTGAAGGCCTGCAATAGCATCCCCATATCATACTGTACAGCTTTCATATAGGTTTCATAATGTTTTTTTAAAACTCTACCTCGGAACATCTTTGCATCATTTCTTTTCTTTTTATTTTTTTGGCGTGAACCAAAGCGCCCGTGACCATGGTGGCGCGTGGCTGAACCAGTGACACGTGTGAACGGCGTCCAACGCAGTGCGCCGTACAGAAGGACACACTGTCAGGGAGCCACCAGCCCGGGACAGATGGCGCCCCCTGGCCTTTCACTGTCAGACAAGTGGGACAGTGTCAAAACAGGTTTGATGTATGTTTGTTTACAGTCAACGTGTAAATGTGAAAAGGCGGGCGCCGTCCTGCCCGCACGCACGCACGCGCGCTCGTGTCTACCGCGCACCGTACGCAAAATGCAAATGAGTACGTTTACAGTGGAGCCACAGCCAGTGTTGTCTCACAGCCCTTGCTGGATGCGAGGTGCGCTCCTCTAGGCGCATGCTAAACAGCCCATCCAGACCGTTGTGCACCACGCTCGCTTACTTGTAAACAGGCTATGCGAAGGCATTGTCATGTTTTTTTTTCTCCTAGCGACATTAATATGCATGAGAATCTTAGTGGTTTAAACGCTTCAGGAGTGTAGTGGCTTCTGTCGCCTCACTCCTTCCTTCCCTTGTCTTGGCCAGATTTGCAATTTGCATTTCATACACGACTTTAGTCATCCCTGAAATATCTTAAACCTGGCATTAGCATTTTTCAATGCGCGTGTTTTTGCATGCCTGTGTCTGTGTGCATGGGAGTGAGAGAAAAACCAATCGCGCCTGCATGTGTCTGTGTGTACCTACGTAACGTACGTGTGCCAGTGTGTGTGCCTGCGTGTGCGTGTGTAACTGTCAGTATTCACACTCTCCACTCCGGCTGGAGAGTATATGTTACATAACTTTGAACGATGTGTGGAAATGGATCCTCCGCTGTAACTCTCGTTATCGGTCTCTCCAATCCTTTATCAGTCTACAACCCCCCCCCCGCCCGGTGACCGTTTGCTCTGTGGTCACTCTCAGTTCCTTTCCAGAGAGCGAGCGCCTTTACACACACGCACAATGGAGGCGAAATGTGGTGAGGTGCAGCCGAGGGAGGGTCGATGGGTATGGCGGGGTGGCCGTTTTTTCTTTGCCAGTGGTTTCCTAGGTCTCTGCCCTGCTGACCTGGCAACTCTGTGTCCCAATATATCCTGTTTCCTGGACGCTGTCACCGCTATGGTCCCTCGGAGTGATTAAGTGGCCAGTTTCATGCCTGGTTCCTCTGAGTTGTTACAAAATAACTGGACCTCGTGTTGAACATTTACTGGAATCCACACCCCGATAGACATCAGAGAGACACAGCAGAGTATGTGTGTGTGTGTGTGTGTGTGTGTGTGT
>JACXGI010009524.1:0-30114 GCA_016801175.1 Esox masquinongy
TGTAGATCATTAGTCAGGTACTGTAGATCAGTGGTCAGGTATTGTAGATCATTAGTCAGGTACTGTAGATCAGTGGTCATGTAGTGTAAATCAGTGTGGTCATGTACTGTAAAACATCTGTTGTCATGCAAGCAAACATTTTACATATAGACCCTCTTAAACATCTTCTGGACATATTTCATTTCCCTCTCAGGTGAAAATAAACCTCCATATTATATTTCACTCATTCATTCACTCTGTTCCTGCCAACTGGGTAGAATTCTCAGCGGGAGAAAGAAGACTACGTCCCTCCTTTATCCATCCTTCATCCGTTGGCACAGTCAGCCAGATCTCACCACAGATGAGAGAGGGCTAAAGAGAGATACTGGAGAGCTGGAGAGAGCGAGAAGCATATTTATATTGAACGAGTGAGAAAGAGAGAGATGGAAGCTGAGTCACTGGGGCTGTAGGATACTTCAGTGTTTTTCAAAACTCAGGGGTGCTGTAGAATTCAATTACATTTCTAAGCTGTTTTTCAAAGGAAGAGCTTATCTAACATATGCAGGAAAATATCTTCCTCCCAGCCCACATATTTAAAATGCTGTGTATACTGTTTCGTCAAGAGCTTTCCCACTTCATTGCAAACTTTTAGGATTTTACCAAAACAAAGATAGCGACAGCTTCTCATGGGTATATCCGTCTGTGATTGTTACCAAGTGATTCAATGAACTCTGGTCTTATCTGTCTATTGTCAGTTTTATTCAAGGCAGAAAGCAAAATTGCAAATAGCCTAGAAACCTTAACTGGTACTGTTTATGATAACAGGGAAACAAGTTAACTTCCTGCATTTCAACACTTTTGCCATGGTGCAGAGAAAGATATTCCATTTTATAAGGATACTCTGCAAACTTTGCCAAGGGGCTAAGAGAACATGCAAACATTTTTAAGGATATTTTTAAGGATGTGTGGCTGACAGAACACTTAGCAGTGGTAAAGCTAATTTCTTGCAATTCAAAACAAATTGTGTAAGGGGCCCCAGGGCATGGGCTCTTCTTGGTATTTGGTAAACCGGCCCTGGATAGGATGACATATAGGATCCTTTGTCTCCTCTGTTGAAGCGAAAGGGCAGTGAGTACAACCCAATGCCCAGAACTAATTACTTTCCTTTTTAATTAACAGCTAAATCATTTAACTACTAAAAGAAGGTCATAAGGCACTTTTTTTTCATGTTGTCATTTTGACAAAACGAGAAGACCGTGAGTAGCTTGTTTGTAGCTGTACACATTTCCAGCTACTCTGCCATGGTATAAAAAGTCTCTGAAAAATGTTTTCATTACAAAAACGCCCCCAGGGCCCAAAACTCTTGCACTGTGTCCGCTGTCTGTTGTTCTCAGCTACATTAAAAGAGAGTCTGTTTTGTACCAGGTTCCGTTGAGTAGAACATTTCCAACAGTGAAATATGGTGTTGATTGGTGCGCCCTCCATGACAGTCAAGTATCCTTGCATAGGTAAACATACGGTCAGATCATTGAACACACCTCTGTCTTGGAACACCCCTGACGAAAACGAGTCATTAGTGGGTGCCCTCTGCTTTCCTCTAAACAACACTGTTGACATAACATGAAACACGCAACAGAGCCTAATACTGACAATGGATCGACCCAGGCATGTAAGGTTGGCCATGTTAATCAAAAAGCCCTAAAATAATCTTATGTGAAAGAACGTGTTTGTGCAAAACATGAATGTTGAACATGAACACGAATCGTTACAATACACAGTATTCTGCTAAGCAGGCGTTTTTAATTGATTTACAGTTCATTGGCTCAGATGCGTATTCACATTTAATTGAAATTTAATTGAGCGAGGGAGCAAGAGTGGTGTGTGTGTGTGTTTTGAGAGAGAGAGTGAGAGAGAGAGAGAAAGTGACTGCGGTACTGTATCTCTGTGGAGAAGTGTCTGAATAATCATGCGTATTTTGCAGGCCAATCTGGCACTGAGTTACGATAAGACCTATTAGGTAAAGCTAAGGCTACAGAAGAATTACTAGCGAGTAACAACAAGTACAACATTTATTTTTTCACTAAACTAGTAGAAGACAACCTACCATCCAACTGTTCTTCATCTGATCATTCCAGCTAAAAGTGAAAGTGAAACTGTTAATTTCTCTAAATGGCTGTCCTTCAAGGCACAAGCAGCGAGTGTATTTTAATTTTTTTTTTTATTTGACACACAGTAAGTGGAAATTTAGTAAACTCTTGAAACAATAAGGGGACAAATAAAGCAACGACAAACACTGAAACACGATGGAAAGGACAGAAAAAATGCTAACAATGTGGACACCCAACCCCCACCCACTCACCCACTCTCTCCAACCCCCAAATAAAAACGTCATTCCAACTCTTGGAGGGTTTTTTTTCACCATCCCCCAACTTCAAGGACGTGAGTGACCCCGCACCTCGGTCTTGCCCTTTACAACTGCTCTGCTACCGTTCGTATTCCCCATACGTGCTCGTTTCAGCTCATCACGCGGGGTTAAAGGTCATAGGTCATGTTAAAAGAATGCCACAGTTTAATGTAAATAAAGGCTTAAACATGGAGGATGGTCATAGCGGCAACAGACCACAGTAAGTTGTAATACTTAACATTTATGAATATGCTCTGTGACTATTTGGTAATTTGAACTTAATGGTCCAATGTGTCTGCCCGGGTCTATATATTTTACCTGCTTTGTAAGTTCAGCTGTTAAGTGATGTTCCCTGGCTGTCATTATAGACTGCAAGGTCATCATGCAGGTGGTTCTGACATGAAAACATTCCTTTTATTTGAAACCTTTTATTTTCGGTGGGGGTGGGGTAGGAAACAAGGGCTAGTGAGGCAGGTAAACTGTATAGAACTGCGCAGACAGTTGGCCAAGCTGGGGGTCGAAACCCATCACCAGCCACCCGTCACCAGCCACATGGTGTTTGACACAAGGTATTTGACATGGCTGGTGAAAACAAACACTGAATCTCACCGAGGTAGTCGTTTTCTGTCAAGGTCAAGAAAGATGGGCCTATTCGGTGGTGAGCATGTGGTGAGCTAGCGATTGAAGGTTTAGACGAACACCAAGTGATCGCAGGAAGTCTGGAAGCGTACCTGAACTCATTATTGACCTTCATTTAATCTTAAACAGTTTCAATTCCCTTAGCGTCCATCAGTCCGTCCCACTGGCTTCCATAGTCCAAACACTTCTGACTTCATGCAGTGAACTTCAAAGGTTTTCGGACAGTGAAGCATTTTATCGTTTGTCAGTGGTTCCTGCTGATTTCTGGACATTTTTGGCCTTCAAGTCTTGACTTCAGCATGTGAAAACCATGCCCAGTTGGAGTCAGATCAGGTAATTGGCAGGACAAGAGCCTTTCCCTTTTTGCCCTGAAAAACCTAATTGGTAGCTATAGTAGTGTGTTTGGGGTCACTGACTTCTTGAAAGATTAAGTAAATAACTTCTGCTAACATTTTTTTTTTGTTAAAAAAAATGATTTGTTAAAAAAACACTGATTATTTCCCATTTAAAGTAAAGCATCAATTGGTTGAAAGCTCATAGTTTTTCCATCGATCTCAATGTACTGGCAAAATGTGAGCCCTGTGACATTCATTTTTTCTTATTGACTGTATTGTGCTAATAATAATTGTCAAGTGTGTTATGTTCTTCTTTCCCCACTGAATGCAATGTACTGAGGCAAACGTCATTATTTTTCTGTTCCAGGATAATATTTTTGTATTATATCATGTTTGTGTAAATGTAGTCTTTGAGGGTTAGAACACCCCCCCCCCCACCACAAGCCAGCATAATGAGTCTTATCATCCAGTTTTACAGGAGACATCCAAGGAAAAATGGTGGCAAAGTGCCTTTTCCCTGCCGTGGGTTACAGTAATGTGACCTTCTTTGCAGCCTGTTATTTTCGTCTCGCTATGACTCCACCTTTTCATCCTGTACTGTTTTCTGCTGCACTGTTTTTACCTCGCTCTGTTTTCTGCTGCTTTTTTCAACTTGCTGTTTTCTGCTGCTCTGTTTTCACAGGGCTCTGTTTTTACCCTACTCAGTTTTTTGCTGCTGCTCTATTTTCACCTCGCTCTGTTTTTACCCTACTCTATTTTTTGCTGCTTTGTTTTCATGCTGCTCTGTTTTCACCTTGTTCTGTTTTCACACTGCTCTGTTTTCACCTTGTTCTGTTTTCACCTTGTTCTGTTTTCACCTTGTTCTGTTTGCTGCTGTTGTTTTCACCTTGCTTTCTTTTTAGCTGCTCTATTTTCACCCTACTCTGATTTCTGCTGCTCTGTTTTCGCCTCATTCTGTTTTCTGCTGCTCTGTCTGTGCTGGAGCTGACAGCAACACTAAAGGTGAAAGGCATAAGACTGTAAGAGGGTGGGAATACACCCAGCAGGGAATGAACAATGTTCAAGTGTAAATATAAAGACGTCATCATGAAATCACGGTAAATCCCACAACACCTGAACAGTCTACAGCAGGTGCACTGGCTGGGCAGCGGCTTGGTGAGTTTGTCTTTTGCAATATAAGTCTGTCACTGCATGGCTGCTGAGTACTGAAGTAACTGAGATATAGTGTCTACCAGTCAGCTGGTAACTATTAGAATAGTACGTTTCAGAGGTACAGGGGAGATTTACCTGAAAGGGACTTTAATAAGTTGGTTCTGGTAAGTCTGGCAACTTGTGTGTAGTGTAGCCGGAGTGTAAAAAAGTATTCCCACAGGGTGCTAATGACGAAACCACACATAAATAATCGAAAGTGCCACACTGACCCATTACCGCAGAAACGGTAGGAATGTAACAGTACAGAAATGAAGCCAAAGCACACTGTCTATGAATGGACAGCTCTCTCCTGACTTACAGGGGCAAGTGGCAGACATGGACAAAATCGTCAGGAGGATCTATTGGAAAAAGAGATCTAAATCAACACTAAATCAACAAGATCTAAATCCCCCCTCCCCCCCAGTGGTGCAGCTGTCTTGGGATGGCATCCAGAGTACACCAGCAATCAGGGGGAAGGAAACCACAACAACTTACCGTGTCAAATCAGGGCCCAGACCCAGCGACCTTTCAGGCACTGACCCTAAATTCTCCCGCACCCTACAATGACCCGCCCCCGTTCATCACACGACCCCTGAACGGACTACCACCGCCTAGGTTTCTAAGCAACATGCAACAACTGTGCCGCCAGCAGAAGAGTGGCTGGGAAGCCTCATGGGTGTTTTAAAGTGTCCATCGTCGCCCAGGGAGGGGGAGGCGTCGTCGGCAGGATTTTTCTTGATGTCACTGCGCTCTAATAACTCCCCGAGCCGGCTCAGGCGTTGGGGGTATTTTTGTCAATAGCCATGAGACCTGGGCCTTCATCTCCTATGACATGGGCGCCTATCGTAAAAGGATAGGAAAGTGAGGTGGGGTTGGGAGGGGGGGGTAGAAGAAGGGCAGCTGGGGCGGTGGGGGTGGGAGGGCTGTGGAGCGACTGGAGAGGTGGGGGTGCAGATGTCAGTCTCCGTTGATGGTTTGCCCGCGTCCAGACCCAGTGCCTCTTCATGGGATTTGATTTTGGTCCTTGGGCCAGTGGAGTCGGCGGAACCTCAAACGAGACAAGCTAAACCCTTGGGTCTGGTGCCGGCCAGGCTGGTTGGTGACCTCCATGTGTAGTCTGACTACATCCTGCTTGGAATTTGCCCCTGGAGATTCAAAGGTCACGACGTGTCCTACTGCAGCCCTCACGCCCAAAGTTATGACGTGCATCAGAGACTAGACACTGGGTCCACCAAACCCATTACGCACTGACACTTGATATTATGTGTCCGGCTATTTTTTTGGGCCAATCTTTAAGTAGCTCTATAACACATAAAAACAGGTAGTTGCCTGGAAACGTCACGTGGAGGGGCAATGTCAAGGGCACTGCTCTTAGGGTTGATGGGTGTGTCATACATGGGTGAGCTGCCCCAGGCCATTTGTTTAATCATTTACGTTAGATTTACATTTTAGTCATTTAGCCGACCACTCTCAATCAATGTGTCTTACATGTAGTGCATACATTCACAGAAAACTGTAGGACAACCACTCATGTCCATAGTGGTAAGTTGACCTTCTAAAGCAGCAGAGTCAGCGCTAGAAGACAGAGAAAAACGCACAACGAGAATGTAAAGTGCCAGATGTCGTTTGGTTTAAAGGTTTTCTGAAGACTCTCTGCGGTCACAGTGACCAGCGGAATCAGCATCACCTCTAATCTCTTAGTGGATATACACAGGCCAGCTGACAGTCTTGCCTGGGCCCGGGACGAGATAATCTTAGATGGGCCCTTTAATGTCAACCCAATGTCAGTTCTGGGCCCCCCCTACCCTGGGCCCGGGACAACAGACCCGTTTGTCCCCCCTATCGGCGGGCCTGGATATACACCATCAGAACTGTACTTGATTTAGTGGTGCTGGTACAGGGACTGAATCAGTGGCGATTTTAGCAAGTTTTACCCGGGGTGGCAAAAGGCTGGCATGAGGTTCCAACTGCGGAACCAGAGGTCATTTCCCCCCCAGACAAATTTGAATTTAATTTGTCTGGGGGAAATGATTTTTTTATACATGTGAATCACATAATAATGAGACAACGTAAAACGTTTATGTCGAACACAACCTTGTCCTATTTATTTCTAGCATTGGTAAATTATACCTTGTGTGATTTTATTTTTTTGCATGGTGGGACTTTTCCACTGGGAAGGCATTTCAGATAAATGATAATGTAACCAAAGTGCATTTATAAAATGACGATACCACACTGATGTTGGTAACATCTCAATCAGGCTTGTTAGTCCAGCTTTAAGTTATCTGTTCATATAGACGGCTTTGAATTAATGCTTCTATCTTAGTTTGTGGCCGCTCTCTCTCCCTCACTCTGCCTGCCTTTCTGACCAGTGTTATTGTTATGACAGCCTCTCTTCTGCATAAAATAAACACATACAGTGCAATCCTAAATTCAGATGCTGTCCTTTTATCAGAGATCGTATTCAATGACTCTGATTGATTTACATGATGACAGATCAACAGTCTATCTTGGCGCGTCACTTATCAATGATTTACCTGTTGGGTTGCTGCCTCTTTCTCTCCCTCCTTGCCTGTTTGTTTATATCTATCACTTTCCTGCCATGATCATACATAGCATAAACCAAATTCTTAAAATATTGAACACACTTTTAGGACCCATAGCTTTATATAGATGATTCAAAACATCTAAACTGAAGACAAAATTGCCAACTGTGGTGTGGAGATTGTTACCAAGAACCTTAGCTATTTACAGTCCATTCTTGACTGGTGGTGGCTTGTCCATTTCTTACTGTAGCTAGCTACTTCCAGACCCTATGATGTAGACTGACAGAGATTGTGCGAATCATTATAACAGGCATTTTTACTTTCAAATCATTCACTATCACTATTTCATACAGCCATAGGAACTACTAAGTGTTATCTTGCAAGTAAGCTACTGTAACGTTTGTTAGATAAAACCTGAAAATAAAGATAGCTAGCTAACAATTTTTTTAGCCAGAAGAAAGCTTATATTTAATCACATTCGCTCTATAGCTATTAAATTGTACTGACATTTATACACCTTGTACTTATTGTGAAAACAAAACTTATAGCTACAGTAATCCACTTAACCAGCCAACACACACTGCTCGTCATGAAAGAATGAATGAGAATGTCGGTTTCGGTTGCGACCGGGACGCGACAAGTTCCAACCCGTCATTTTTTCACAATAAAAAACGTTATTGAGGGGGGGAATTTGACCAGTTTCTAATATTGAGGGGGACATGTCCCCACGCCCTTAGTTGTGTTTGTATGTGCTGAACTGGTCAATGTAGCTAAGTACTCGTTTGAAAACACCTTACCTGTTAGGGGCAGCACAGCAGCATCAGTATTCTACGGTACCGAGGATTGAGATGAGACGAAATAGCAGAAACATCGATTGATGGGTTTTCCCGGCCGGGTCTGGTGGCTGACGCAACCATTTTTTTCATTATTCAGGGGGGCAAGGGGAATTCTAAACTGGTGAGTAAAGATGTTTAGACCAACTACGGCGATAAATCATTAACCTTTAAGACCATTTGAAAAAAAATATTTATTGCCTACAAATAGGGTGGCAACTGGGGTGGCAAGGCCTTTTTTGTGGGTGGCGGCTGCCACCCCTTGCAGCCGTGCTTGGACCGAGTATACTAAATCTACATGAAGTTCACATGCTATCAAATACATTTGAGATGAGCGGATGTGAGTGGTGACTTTAATGTACATGGATTTAATGTGTACATTTAGAGTGTCGGCATGGTATAGCTACGAGCAGTGAGACAAGACCCTCAACAGTATTGTGTGTAATACAGTATTGAGTGTAATATACCGTAGTATTGTGTGTAATACAGTATTGAGTGTAATATGCAGTAGTATTGTGTGTAATACAGTATTGAGTGCAATATACAGTAGTATTGTGTGTAATATTGTATTGAGTATAAGACAATTTTTTTTTCTTAGACAAACTTCCGTCAGGCTTCCGACCTCACCACAGTACTGAAATGGCCCTGATAAAAGTTTTAAATGATATACGGCTGAATACTGATTCGGATAAAATAACAGTTCTGGTTCTGTTAGATCTCAGTGCAGCATTTGACACTAGATCATAGTACACTTCTAGATAGGCTGGATAATTGGTTAGGACTCTCCGGGACAGTCCTTGATTGGTTCAGATCTTATCTAGATGGCCGGAGTTACTTTTTCACCATTGGTAATCATGAATCTGATAGGGTGGCAATGACATGTGGAGTTTCCCAGGGATCAGTTCTCGGACCGCTTCTGTTCAATCTCTATATGTCACCTTTGGGCCAATTCTACAGAACAACATTAACTACCATAGCCATGCATGTGATGCTCAAATATATATGGCTCTCGAACCGTATGACAACAGCTCAATATACTCACTGTGTCACTGAATAGAGCACACAAATACCTTGATGAACCAAAATTGTCTACAAGACAAACAGATTATTGTGTTTGGCAACAAAAATAAAATAACTTGTATTAGTAAAGAGCTGGATTCTCGGGCCCTACAAACCAGGGACCAAGTGCGTAATCTTGGTGTTAGACTCAGACCTCACATTTAACAGTCATATCAAAACGGTCAGCAATCAAGGGCTTGGCTAATAGAGCCCAGAGTTCAAACTAAACATGGCCAAGCTGCATTTAGCAGTTATGCTAAATGCAGGTTAAAAACACTTCTCTTTTCACACGCCTATGACTGAGCGCTTAAATGTAACCGCACTGCCTTGTAGCTTTTATAGCTTCCTATGTTTTTATCCTGTTTTTAATCTATTTATATTTTCTTATTCTATGTTTTATTATTATGATGTTGTTTTGATGTTTTTATTTGAGTATGTGTTTTTATGCTATTGTATTTTTATATTTTTTCTCTTTCTTTGTAAAGCACACTGAATTGCTTCTATGTATGAATTGTGCTATATAAATAAACTTGCTTGCTTGCTAACACAGTGTAATACAGTATCGAGTGTAATACAGTCTTGATTGTAATAAAGTATTTAGTGTAATACAGTATTAACTGTAATACATTATTGAGTATAATACAGTATTGAGTGTAATACAGTATTGAGTGTAATACAATAGAGTGTAATACAGTCTTGAGTGCAGCGCTTGACATTGGCTTTTTTGTTCACCAGCCACTGTGGCTAGTGGTTTTCCAAAGTTACTAGCCACTCAACATTTTCACTAGCCACCATTTTGTTGTTGGGGAATTACGTTTTATTTGATATAATCTGACTATGGTGTGCTACATCTTAGCCTGTCATGTTCACTGGTTCAGTCACTATTAGGCAAAGGTGGTACCCCACTCTACCGGTCACCCCTCTGTGAAATACTTTATATAATGTGGCTACACACTTGAAAAAGACACCTATTATAGTGTTAAATCTGCCCTGTTGTCCATGTCCTCTTGAGCAGCTAATGCACACTACAATGTCCTCCCTAATATCAACATAAATATGCAAGCAATATATATATTCATAACCTAGAACTATTAACATGTTATTTAAAAAGAAATATGAAATCACCCATCAGCTTTATAATTAATCACAATCAATATTATTGTTGTCTATTTTTGTTATGCTGTGTTCTTGTTAATATAGACTTGCATAAAAAACGAAACAGAGCTGTATTTATTACAGCCTTGTCAAGTTATTTTCCCCATCCTTGCATTGACGCTACATTGTTAATCTCCCTCGACTTCCTTCAGCTGTACTAGGCTGTGCTGCTGTCGCTGATCCAGCGTCTTCACGTTCATATGTTTATATTGTTAGTAACTTAAATAAGTTAAATATGTTTTTTTACTCTCTATATTGCATATATAGCTTAATGTTTTTGGTGATAGTACATACCCTAATCTGATGGTCTTTTCACCTGTCATCTTCATTTGTCTCGCGATCTCTCTTTAAAAACAAATCTTTAATTTTAGGCTACTAGAAGTCACCTGAAAAGTTTAAAAACATGTTTTGCAGATTAGATGTATTTTGAGGATATTATGTTTTAATGGAATATTTTGACATGCTTGGGTGAGAAAGAAAACTAGGATCCACTTCTTTTTCCGACATTACTCATCTCCGCGATGTCTGGACCCGCGTGGTCCTGTATGCAAGGTTGCCAGATTTCACTAAACGTAAACTGAATTCTGCCGCCATCTCCAGAAAAAAAAAAAAAATCGACTCGCCCAAACCCATTAAAAATAGCCCTACTGTATAAGAAACACACACGACCTGGCAACACTCAATATGGAACATTTTCGTCCTACGGTCATTTTAGCTCCAGTGTTTCGTTGGTATTTTATATATGAGTGCAAAATCATGTTTTACCATGCCAACCCACAGAGGCGGTGCAAGATTTTGGGAAGGCTGTTGCCTTTTGAACTTTGAATGCAGGAAAAACACTGTGTATAGATATATAGAATGTCACCCGCCAAAGTGGCTAATGTCACCCGCCACAGCCAAATTCTACCGGCATTTGGCGGGTGCCAATGTCAAGCCCTGGTTGAGTGTAATACAGTCTTGAGTGTAATACAATATTGAGTGTAATACAGTGCAACTATTAAGTTTCAGTTTGTATGTGGCTTGATGTTGGCAGCAAAGTCGTATTAGTCTCTGTGGACGGATGGACAGTTGCTGAGGGCCACAGTTTAGGAAAACAAACTGTTCAGAAGTCAGGATTTGCTGGTCCTGATTGGCAAGTACAACCCTCCACCTGCAGGAGCAGAGTTTTGGAAGAGTGAATGTCCAGGTCAGTGGTCTTTCCTCCAACCTTATTTGCCCCAGAGACATGCGGAATCTCGAAGGTGGCAGTCAATCACCAGACGATGATGGAGGAGGTGACGATGGACTCTATGACTTACGTGTAAAGCCGGATCAGGGTTGTCTGGGAGACTGTCGGCTGCTGTGCATTCTTGTGGTGATCACTGTGACGTTGTGATCCCAATTGAGACGGTGGGAGACGACGATCCCTAGGAGTTTGAATGATTCGGCTGAACTAACGGCTGAGCCTCCCACCCCTGCATTTCTAAGGGGAGAAGTGGAAGTTTTTTCTTGAAGTCAACCGCCACCTCCACAATTTCAGTGTTACCATGCTTTTTTTCCCCCCTTTTTTAAAATGATTGTATCCAGAGCAATTTACAGTTAGTCTATTCCTCTTAAGATAGCTTGGTGGAACGGTGATGGTTTTGAGATCAACGCGAGAATGTTTTCCAGATGATGAAGGTTAGGAACACTCATCTGTAGTCATTCTGCCAGGACACCTTGTTTTTTTTTCCCGGAGTGGAACAATGATGGTGACAGATTGAATAGTTCTCTGAAAAGAGACAGTGCCTGACCGACCAAAATGCAAGTTAAGTTTAACAAGTTTAGGTTATGTATATAATCCCCTTTATAAACCAAAGAAGTGAAGGTCAACCAATGTTAAGGTGTTTGAGTGCAAAGCCATTGCAGTGTCGTGTCACCTTCCCTGCCCCAGGGGACATGGTTTGTAAACATGACCAAACGTTTTGTGACAGGTGATGGACATTTCCGTGAAGTTCCAGTGTTTGGTTTAATAATACTTTCCTGTGGATAGAAGATTCCTCAGACAGATGCAGGCGTAACTGATACAGTCATTCAGTCATTCCAGCTAGTAAAGCTTGTGGGAGGAAATGTTCTTAATGATTGTCCTGTATACCGATACTCTCAGACTGTGGAAGTGTCGCTGTCAGATTTTTTCGGGGCAACCTAACCTAAAGTCTTCATATACATTTTGAACCTGCACCCTGAGAGGGGCAAAGTATGAGGTAGTGTTATGTTCTTGCTTTAAGAAATAATTTTCCTGACTGTTTTCCCTGGCTTGCCTCTGACCCAGTTGAGTTCCATTTGGTGGCTGTAGCCTATTGTACCTGTGTGATACCTTGTCTGCTTTTTGCTGGCTCTGTGTTTCACTGAGGTGGGGGGAAGGAAAGTGTGTGTCTTGATCTTCAGGCCTTTTGTGTCTGCCTGGAGCCAGCGAGACACGATGCAAAACTTAATCTGACGTGTTAAAAAAGCAAACCCTTCAGTGGCAGTGCGCTCCCAATCAAACTTGATTATTACATTCCTCAATGTATTGACCGGTGTGGAGGCCCTGGTGTAAGTGAATTTGTAAGGTTCACTGGCCGGCTAGGGAGAAATCAATACTGGAAAGGTTGTGCAGTCAGTCAGATGCTAGTTAGAGGAACAGCTGTACTTTGACCTGAGGTTAATGGGTTTGGTTAGGGTCATTGTAACTTAATAACAGTTCGATAGCAGATATGTCCCCCCTAGTCTTGGATGAAGGTTAAATGCCCCCCCCCCAAAATAATAATAATAGAAAACTAATGCCTATGATTATGAAAATATGTTTTTATTTATTTAGAAATTGTATTAATTCTATGGAAAACTGCGGTATTTTAATGAAACTATGCACAAATTGATCTAAGGCGTTTACAGTAGTGTACAAAAATGGTAGGCATGTATGAACAAATTTTGTAAAGCAAGAATGCTTTCAAAAATAGACATGTTAATAGATTATATTTATCTATTAACAAAATGCAAAATGAGTGAACATAAAAAAATCTGATTAAAATCATTATTTGGTGTGACCACCTTTTGCCTTCAAAACAGCATCAGATCTTTTTGGCACACTTGCACAAATTCAGGGAATTTGTATGCATATAGTCAGGTGTATGATTAAACAAGTACACCAAACAAGTGCTAATGACCATCAATTCAATATGTAGATTGATACACAATCATTAACTGAAACAGGTGTGTAGGAGGAATAAAACCCGGTAAGGAACAGTCAAACTTAGCTAACAAGGTGAGGTTGCTGAAGACAGTTTACTGTCAAACGTCATACACCAAGGCAAGACAGAGCACAGCAACAAGACACAAGGTTGTTATACTGCATCAGCAGGGCCTCTCCCAGACAGACATTTCAGACAGGGATATCCAGATGTGCTGTCCAAGCTCTTTTGAAGAAGCACAAAGAAACGGGCAACGTTGAGGACAGTAGACGCAGTGGTCAGGCAAGGAAACTTACTGCAGCCGGTGAAAGACACATCATGCTTACTTCCCTTCACAAACAGATGTCCAGACATGCCATCAGCTCAGAATTGGCAGAAAACAGTGGGACCCTGGTACATCCATCTAATGTCCTGAGAAGTCTGGTCAGAAGTGGACTTCATGGAAGAAAGCCACTTCTTGCAGCCAAAAAGCAGTACCTCCGACATGGAAACAAGGCCAAGTGACTCAACTGTGCACGAAAACACAGGAACTCGGGTGCAGAAAAAATGACAGCAGGTGCTCTGGACTGATGAGTCAATTTTAAATATTATAGAGCCATCTTCAACGTAAAGAAGGACAAGGAATCCTGGAAGTGATGCTATGACTCCCACAGGGTCCTGATGTCAACATCGTGTCTGTCTAGGATTACATGGCGAGAGAAGCAACTGAGGCTGCCTACATCCACAGACGAGTTATGTTTGAGCCAACCTACCTGCTAAGTTCCTTCAAAAACTGTCTGCAAGTGTACCTAGAAAAGTTAGGTTGGTTTGAGGTCAAAGGGTGGTCACACCAAATATTGATTTGATTTAGATTTCTGTTCACTCACTCTGCATTTTGTTAATTGATAAATATAAAGTATTAACAAGTCTATTTTTGAAAGCATTCTCACTTTACAGCATTATTTCCACACCTGCCTAAAACATTTGCACAGTACTGAACATCATTCAGCAATAATTTATACAGAGCATAGCTCAGAAAAAACGACAAAAACATTTCCCAGTCAATCCTTACCTGGTTTAAGGCCTCGATTGTAGAGTCCATCCTCACCTCCTCCATCACCATCTGGGTTGCGTCTGCGACAGCTCACTGGGTTAACCTGGAATGTACAGTCATCAGAGCGGGTCCTCAGAGCGGGTCCTCAGAGCGGGTCCTCAGAGCGGGTCCTCAGAGCGGGTCCTCAGAGCGGGTCCTCAGCAGCCACCTGTCCTTCATTGAGGTCCAACATGACTCCAAGACAAGAAACCCTATTGGAAAAAAGTCACTGCTGACTGTTACGAACCCCGTGGCTCTAGCAGTCTAGGGTGGATGGTACAGAGACCCGTAACAAAACTCATGCAAAGTGGTGTGGTGTACATGAACAGTGAGAACAAATGACACAGACAACCAAAGCTACCGTCAAACATAAAACATCTATTATAAACACACGGTAAAGGGGGTAGGGAAAAGGGGCTGAGCTGGACCCAAGAAATTAAATAATACGGTCAAACACCCCTAAACTTAACTTGCCTGCCTCAAGAACTGGTTAGCTAACTACTAACCAATACAAAAATACAGTGGGTGGTCTGCCCAGTTCTAACTATTGCTTTTAGACAAAGTTTTCTTACGGGTTGTGTATGCCCAAGGGGTGACTTGCTAAAAAACCCCTTTTCCCAGGGACACAGGGATAAACAAACCACAGGTTAAACAGGGACTAAACAGCAAACAATTGACTAGACAACACCAAACAAAACACCACAGCAATACATACTCACATGAAACAGGACAAAGTGAGACGTATGTGCTAAACTAAGTGATGTATGAATGAACAAAGTGTCTGTCTATCAAAAAGACATGTATCTCAAGAGTGTCTATGTCCATGTGGGGTAATGCAAAAGAGTCTCTGGGAGAACCAACTGACTGGGTTTTTAAACCAGGGATGTGTGATGCGATTGGGTAATGGAAAAAGGAACAGGTGGTGCAATTAGGAGGGGTGTCCACTGATTGGTCCACCTCAGCAGTCAGGCGATGCACTCATGACTGCCAGGTGGGAAAAACCAACGAGCACAATCAGGAACATAAGGGACACCTGGGGAAACAGCAGGAGGGGAAAAACACAAACGCACATACAGGGAACCTGCATGCGTAACACTGACCCTTCCCACTCCGGTCACCCACTGTTCCAAAAAAAAGGTAAAATGTGGGAATTTAGTTAGCAAGAAGATAATTTTAATTCTGTTTTGTATGAAATGCCAAAATGTTCCTCTCGACCGATACAGCTTGTTTGTATTTCCCTATCTGAAACATGCATTTGAAAGGAAAAAAATGTTTCTTTGTACGGAGTAAATCTCAGTTACTTTTATCATTATTTGGATATCCTTTCTTGTGTTATTCAGAAAGCTAACCTCCTATCAATGTCAGTATTCTTCTTCTTATTTTTTACTTTGACCCAGGTGTTTTTTCTCCACAATTTTGTGCTATTCGATTTGCAATTAAGGCCCTGCTTGATCACAGCAGCTCCCAGAAGACTCACAGTACAATACAGCACTGTCGGTGTAAATGTGGTCTGATGTAAGAATGTGCATTTCAATTATGAGTTAAGTTGAAATTCCCACCAAATGATATGTGGCTGGGATTTATCTCCTTCAGGCAGTTTGGGTGCCTGCAAAGTTTAGTGATCCGGTGAGCATGCGCTAACGTGCATTGACCCTAGTCACTGTTGACTTCCTTGTTGAAAAAGCAAAATGAAAAAAAAAAATAAGCTGACTGGCTTGGCGCACACGCCTATGCGGAAAGCTTGGCCCGACCATCAACAGTCCTGAACATGAATATTTTCTGCCATGTCAAGTGATCAGACCGAAATAACACTATCACATGAAACTACTCACGGCCATTTTCGAGGTGGGTCTGTACGTCACATTTGTCATCTGACACCTAACAGAATGTGTTCCCTTTGTGTCGATGCTCATGGCTATGGGTGTGATTATTACTGTTAACGTATCATAGCTCACAGTATCAGATCTTATACAGACCATGGCAATAATTGGCCCAGGGCTTCTCACACAATATACATATTGACTGAAATAGTATGAGTCATAACCCCATAAAACCTTGTGTCTGTCTCTTTGTGCTCTTACACCATTAATTTCTTCCATAGGTGATTTTTAGATCCACTTCAAAGTAGGTTTGCTTTCTGTGTAGGCTTATTCCACTCTGCCATCTTGATAATTGTGTAAATATTCATAGAACATGTGGAATTTATCAACACTGGCTAAATATAAGCAATGCTATTTTTTGTAGATTGAATTGAAGCAAATATGCTGACAAATGTCACCTTGTCCTGAGGAGATTTAAACGGTTGTCAAAACCCAGAGCTCGGGTAAGCCTAAACGAAACGTTGACCTTATGTGAAGCGATTCTAAAATTCCTAATGGAATAAAGAGGCTCAGGGCGGGGGACCGGCGCCGGAGCCCTGGTGCGAGTGGCCGGCACTGGAGGTACCGGGCTGGTGACCGGAGCAGGGATCAGCGGGCTGGGATGGGTGGCCTGGCTGGATGTCACCTCCTCTGGCATTGATGGGTCCAGAAACCAGGGCCTCAGACGTTCCCTCCACATCTCTCTCCGGTGCTCGAAGGCCCCTTCATCCTCCTCGACTGCCGCATTGGCTCCCTGGTCGGGAGGCCTCAGTGCCAGCCACGCCCTCCAGCCACGCCCTCCAGCCACGCCCTCCACCACCCGGCCTGCTCCTCCAGAGACCTGTCAAATAAGCTCTCTGGCGGCCGAAGAGTGCTTCCGTCCTCCTCCTTCCCCTGGTCCCTGTTCTGCAGGGGCTCGTCAACGAGCCCTCACGAGTTGGGAGACGGGAGCCCCTCTTCGTCCTCCTCCGACGTCTCTGTGTACTCCTGCTCCCATGGCGGCAGGGGACTTCCCCGAACCCCCACAAATGTAGCGGCAGGGGCTCTCCTTCCCGCCCCTCCGACAGGCCCCAAACTGTTTTTGGGGGGTCTTCTGGGCCATTCATTGGGCCTGCCTCTTGGATCACCATCATGGAGTCCGCGGCAACGCCACTGCCCTGGATCCTGGTGTGGATACAGAACTAGGCCATGGAGGTACTCCTTCTCGGGGACGAGTTCCTTCCCTCCGAGGAGTCCCCCCATGGTCCAGCTCTGCTTGGTCCAGGTTTGCTGGTTCATTCTGTCATGGTGGCGGGTAGGCAGGAAACGAGGCAGGACTCGAGGCAGGACACGAGGCAGGACTCGAGGCAGGACATGAGGCAGGACACGAGGCGCAGAGCTGTAACACATCCTTTAACAGTCTTCTTTACAAACAACAACAACAACAACAACAACACAAACCAAGAACTACACCGAGTGTGGAAAAAAACTTAAATAGAACTTAAATAGGATCCCCAATTAGAGGCAACACGGGGCAGCTGCCTCTAATTGGGGACAACCAAATGTGTTGTGCAGAGATGCCTAGGGTCGACCGTTTACCCTTGTAGGTTTTATGGGGTTAAATAGGAGTCATCCCAGGACACTAAGTGACCAGTGTAAATGATCCCTTCAAGACAGATGGGCTATATCCTTACAGAACTGTCACAGTTCCTCCCGGAGCAGCGCCTCCCACACCGCCTCCCCTGAGCAGGTCCACGTCACCTGCCTTTTAGTCACCATGGTTGTCTAACCCTCTCAACGGGGTGCTCTTGAATGTAGCGGACTGTCTCGTTCTACCACACTCACTTGATTCCCATCCCCCATTAGTGGGTGTATGTATGTTCCCTCAGCTCCCCAGTTCATTGTCTAGTATTGTCTCAAACGTCACGCTGTCTGTTAGCTGGTAAAGTGTTCATTTGTTTCTAGCCACATCCAGCGCTATGCACCTGTTCAACCACAATATCTATTTTGGCCTTATGCCTCATTTCCGAGTACCAGCTTCTTTTTGTCTGCTTGGGTAGAAGAGCCTGTTAACCATCTTTGTGTTGGTGGTGTATCCACGATTGTTAACCCTTGGCTAATAAACGTCATTTTGCTCCTGCATCTGCCTTCGGCTTTTTCCCCCTACACCGTGACAAGAACGAACAGATACAAGGCTGTCCTCAGGTCAAACCAAGTTCTCTTTAACAGATTTACAGAGAGACCTATGATCTGTTAATTACTTTCACAAAGGCATAAACAAAGGCCTTTTCATTATTTTCATATGTATTTTTCATATTTCAAATTTAAGTTTCCACACAATCAATGCAGCAGATTCACATCTTATGAAACATTACGATAATCTTTTGCACTTGTACTCAGTGGTTGGTACTTTCAGTTATTTAATCGTTTCATGTGTTTCAAAATGGGAGATCTGCTTGCTGTGAGTCATTCGTAAGACTGGCGTGGTTGAAGAGAGTCAGCCTGTGCCTTACATGTGCACGTATAGCTAAGTACTTGACCGCAAGCTGAATTATTCATGCATGTGTAGTACTTTGATGCAGCCACTTCCATCTGCTCAGCAGTGGCTCATAGGTGACGAACACTTCAGAAAAGGTCAACAAGTGTTCTTCGATTGTGGAGATTAAGAGGCTGTGCAGGCTCTTCTGACCATACATAAGCCTCCCACTGTTATGTTTAACACCTCTGTTAAACATAACATGGCGAATAAGGTGACATGGACATCTCAGTAGCATAATGAATCTGGGATGGTTTACACACAGAAAGAAATGAGTTTCCAGTCGCAGTGTACATTAATGCCGTAGCAGGAAGATAGACCATTGAAAGAGGTTGACAGCCACCTTGTTAACTTCTTGTGAACTTCATTCATGTACCGTTTTTTTATTTGGGTTTTTGAGCCGTAAAATAGTTGAGGCACATCATAGCTCTGCAATGACAATGAATGGTTGAGAGAGACTGGACTACTATGATGGGGTACTCAGTGTTGGGGTACTAGATGTAGACAGGGTCCCATTTGCTACTAGATATTTGTAGACAGGGTCCCATTTGCTACTAGATATTTGTAGACAGGGTCCCATTTGCTACTAGATATTTGCAGACTGGGTCCTGCTGGCTGTTATACAAAAGTGCTGTCAATGTTCGACACTGCACATTGTGACCACATTCTGCCTGCAGCTCTGCATTATAAGCAGATACTGCATTACTCTGATATCTTTGTTCCCAGTGTCTACAACACATTTTGGGGCCCAGTGAACTTCAATGCATTTCAATGACATCAGTTTGATTTAATACATTGTTTTTAAGGTACTGTGCGTATATAATCATATTTTTAAACTGTTGAACTATTTCTACTTCTACAGCCAAAAACTCTATACATACATATATACATAAATATATATATACATACATGCTGTATATATATATACAGCATGTATGTATATATATATATATACAGCTACAGCAAAAATTAAGAGACCACTGCATCTTTTTCTTTCCTTTCCAAAAAAGTCGAAAAGGAAGGTTTTGAGTGAGGAACAGAAGGGTTAAAATTGAGAGACCACTGCAAATTGAACGCTTCTGATCCTCACTCAAAACTTTCCTTTTCAACTTTTTTGGAAAACAAAGAAAAATGTGCAGTGGTCTCAATTTTTTCTGGATATATATATATATATATATATATACAGACCTGAATATTCCCTCCGCCCTTGTAAAACCAAATACCTTAGATATGAAAAGTTCAAAGTATTTTAATGCAACAACAAACTTAGTAATTTAGTTTGTTGCTGGCGCCAAAAGCAAGTGTATATGTATTTATAGGTACCAAACTACTTAATCAATCCTTAAAAATGTAATCTTGTTTCCATAGCTACGCTTGGCTCTTGGAGTGTCTCCGGGCACTATAACTGACAGGAAGAAAATCCTCTACTTGCCCAAGACGTTGGTTCTCAGCACCACATTCTGTGACATATCATTTACTGTACAAAACAAGGTACTGGTAAGCTGAGCTCATCAAAGCAATTTGCAACTTGTAAAACAACCCTGTGTGTGGTTGTGTGACTGACTGTGTGTTACTGATTGTGTAACAGCGTGTGTGCATGCGTGTGCGTGTGTGCACGCGAGTGTGTCATGTGTTTACAGTATGTGCATTGGTATCTGTCAGATAGGAAGCGTGACACCAGCCACCAACACAACTCAGATCTGAGCACTAGCGGAACGTGGTTGAGTGATATTCCCCTCATATTTGCATCTGCAACAAGTTTAACTGATCCTAGACGACCAGTCACAGAACTGTTTGTCTGAGTTCCTCTATAAGGCACACACTTATCTGGGTTCCACATCAATGATTTACAAGAAGGCCCGAGCATTTCAGGAGACCCTATATTTAGCATTGGTGAAATTCTGTAAGTGTTCTCAACAGTGGTGGACATGGTTCAGCAGGCCACGACGGGACTCTCTGTCCCTGATGGAACATGCAATGGATCACTTTGATAGCATGTGGAAGGAGTCATTTAGGTACCGTGTCACGTTTCAACAAACGGTCAAAATGGACACAGTTTTGGCGTGCAAACTAAGCCTGGAACGTCTCTGGTTTTGTGCTGTGAGCTGTCTCTTTAAGAGTCATGAGGCCTCCCTGTGTTGGCTGATGGTGGTTCGTATCCCAGCGTTTAAGTCAGTGCCACTCCTAACAGGATCTTATGGTTCCCTGGCTGGACAGAACACTGTGCACAGCGGCCACTCGAAACAGCTACGTTTATGTGTGCAGACTCAGAATTAGGATCTTAACAGATTATCATCTCCAAGAAAAAAATAGCATTTGGTTGTCCTTTTCAAGATCATGTCTGTCAGCACAGAGGAGAAAGGCTAATAACATTGGCATGTAGTGATATTACCAAGCACAAGGAAAGAATGTGTTTATGTCATCATGTGCCAGTGTGGCCAGTGGTATTGGCAACATGACGCTTCATTTAAATGATGGACCATTACTTCTGCACCCCCGTTTCCAAAACAGTTTGGACGCTGTGTAAAATGTAAAGAAAAGCAAAGATGCGCGGATCATTTAAACCCTGTATTCAATAGAAAATAGTACAAAGACAACATAACAGAAGTTGAAAATGAGAAATTGTATTGTTTTTGGAAAAATACATTCTGAATACATTCTGCAATATGTTTCAGAAGAGTTGGGACAGGGGCATGTTTACCACTGTGTTGCATCACCTCTTCTTTTAACAATAATCTGTAAGCGTTTGGGAACTGAGGAGACCAATTGTTGTAGTTTTGAAAGTGATTTTTTTCCCCCATTCTTGCTTAATATAGGATTTCAGCTACTCAACAGTTCGGGGTCTCCTTTGTTGTATTTTTCGTTTCATAATGCGCCAAATGTTTTCAATGGGTGACAGGTCTGGATTGCAGGCAGGCCACTTTTACTACGAAGCCACGCTGTTGTAATACGTGCAAAATGTGGTTTGGCATTGTCTTGCTGAAATAAACAAGGCCTTCCCTGAAAAAGACGTTGTCTGGATGGCAGCATGTGATGTTTCAAAACCTGTATATATTGTTCAGCATTTATGGTGCCTTCACAGAAGTCACCCATGCCATGTACACTAATGCACCCCCATACCATCATGGATGCAGGCTTTTGCACTGTCCACTAATAACAAGCCGAAAGGGTCCTCTCCTCTTTAGCCTGGAAGACGCGGCATCCATGTTTCCCAGAAAGAATCTCAAATTCAGATTCATCAGACCACAGGACAGTTTTCCACTTCGCCTCAATCCATTTAAAATGAGTTCAGGTGCAGAGATGGTGGTGGCGTTTCTGGATCTTGTTTATATATGGTCTTCTTTGCATGGTAGAATTTTAACTTGCATTTGTGAATGCAGTGATGTACTGTGTTCACGGACAGTGATTTTCCGAAGTGTTCCTGAGCCCATGCAATAATTTCCACTACAGAATTGTGTCTGTTTTTAATTCAGTGCTGCCTGAGGGCCCGAAGATCACGGCCATCCAATATTAGTTTTTGGCCTTGTCCCTTGCATACAGAGATTTCTCCAGATTCTCTGAAACTTTTAATGATATGATAGATGATGAGATACCCAAACTCTTTGCAAGTTTACATTGAGAAACGTTATTCTTAAATTGTTGCACTATTTGCCTGCGCAGTCTGTTATGAACCCTTCCCCATCTTTACTTCTGAATGACTCATCCTCTCTGGGATGCTGTTTTTGTACCCAATCATGTTACTGACCTGTTGCCAATTAACCTAATTTGTTGTGAGATGTTCCACCAGGTTTTTGCCAGACTGTGTAAGTGGTTAGAGAAGCAGATGTGCAAACTATAAGTTCCGTGTTCAAATCTCCTCAAAGTCAAATTATGCATTAGGAATTGTTCCGGATAGACAAAAACTTTGCTGGCTACAACCCTCAGTATCTACATTATAGTAAGCCTAAAATGAAACTGTTTACAGTTATATTGTGACTATTTCTGTTGGATTTTCGAAGTACACATCCGTGCATACTTTTTGGGTCAGGATAGACAAAAACTTAGCTGGCTACAACATTCAGTTGCTACGTTATAGTAAGCCTGAACTAAAACTTTTTACGGTTATACAGTATTGCAACTATTTCTGGTGGATTTTCAAAGTACGCATCCATGCATGCTTTTGGGGGTAATATAAGCTTTATCAAAACCCCTTGGGCAGTAAAAGAGTAGAGGTTTCCACGATTCTCTCGTCTTTTCACTTGACGAGAAAGTCCGTTATCGTCACCTATATTGATAGTTCTTGTATCAATGTCATTCACGAATGAAAGAAAAACAAATGTTTTTGTGCCATGAAATGAAATAGCTTTGGCAGGTTAAAGTTCATCTTCAGTCTCACTAGCAATTGCTCAATTCTTATGACTATTACAATTAGTAAGTTAGTAGATACTAGTAAGCCTATTACTGGCTAATAAGCTGTTAAAAAGGCCAGTGGCAAAAGCCATACAGTTCATAGATGCTATTTGTGGTGGAGGTAAACTTAAAAATGTTTAATGGTGTCTAGCGACCGGGTGAATGTAAATCACTGGGCGTAGTGGTTAAAGATGCAGACTCTCACGTGGGAAACCCAGGTTTGAATCCAGTGAGGGCAACAACATTTCTCACTTCTAATTGTGGGCTGGCTGAACTAGGCTTGCTTGGTTCCTTTTCTGTTCTTTTAGCATTACACAACTTTTCCAGTCTTTTGTTGCCCTTGTTCCATCTTTTTTGAAACATGTCGCTGGCATCAAATTCAAAGTGGGCTTATATTTTTCAAGAAACAATAACATTTCTCAGTTTCAACATTTGATATGTTGTCTTTGTACTATTTTCTATTGAATACAGGGTATAGATGATTTGCACATCATTGCATTCTGTTTTTCTTTGCATATTACACAGCGTCCCGACTTTTTTGGCAACAATGGGGTAGAAAACATTTCATATTCGAAATTCTTTTAGTATCCACAAATGTTTTCTTTGTTGTTGAGCAAAATCAGATATTTGAATAATTTATTAAAGGATAGTTCCTCCTACATTCATATTTGGGTGAAATAACACTTACTTTGAGTTGTTCTTGTAGGCCAGTGGAGTAATTTTTTCACAAGCCATTATTCACACAGTCCCAGCCTGGAACTAGCAGTGTTAGCATCACATTCATAAGTTGAAACTGTGCATCACGAGCAACAAAAGCTGCACTGCAAATGGAAACAAACTAAAAAAATATTCCAAAAACTTCAAACCTTCAAACTATATTCAGCAATCGGTCACGCTAGCATCATTTTTTGTTCACAATGGTATCATTCATGTTTTTTCAAGTTTCGATGGAACAACCATTAACAACACGGAACAACCATTTAGCATTTGCTAGCTACTGATGACATCATTGCCAAATATCTGAGGCTGTGTGTGGTGGCTACAGAAGTTTGCATAGTGCCAATTCGAAGTCACCAAATTCTGCCAGCTGTTTTGTCAGTATGCACTCAAAAAAAACCAATTCAGGGACAGATGTGAGTAATGGCTTTTTGTGGAAAATGTATTCCATAGGCCTTCAAGAACAACTCAAGTTAAGTGTTGTTTCAACCAAATACAGTATGAATTGAGGATGAACTATCCTTTTAAATCTTAAAGCTCATTAGAAGTTTAAGGTCCATGCTAAGTTAATCAACCTATCCTGGACATGCTGCAAGAGCAAACTTTATGGAAGATCACAGCGAAAACATTGTTTGAATGGTGGAGACAGCACCTCCAATCAATTGCCACACAGATTCAAGCTGACCTTCAGACAAAAGTTACAACAGTTTCAACTTGCACCATTTGCTGTCAACTCAGTGAAAGGAGGTTGTGTGGTAGGACACGCCCCCCTCAGAGATAAACATAAGAAAGCCTTGCTGTAATTTATCAAAACACGCCCAAACATGCCACCATCCTCCTTGGATAGTCTCCTTTGCACAAACGAGACCAAGTCAGAGTTTTTGGTAAAGCACCATCTCTATGTTTACAGAAAACAAAGATTACAACACCTTTCTGATAAGTCAAACATTGAGGGATTTGTCTAAGGTCCAAGGTCTTCTAGCAGAACTCTTCAAAAAGCCCCCAGGAGTGGTTCAAGACAAAATGCTGGTCTTTTCTGATGTGGCTATCCAGATGTAAATCTTACTGAAACCCTGTGGAGAAAACAACAAGCCGAACTCCCAGTACAGAGGTGCAGTGAGCTCATCACTGGCTATAAGAAACCTTAAACTGAAATAACTAAAGGCTTTGACTAAAGGCTGTGCCATCAAATATTGACTCTTTAGTGTCAGTAATTTTGTCATTGCAAATTTCTGTTTATTTTATGATTTATAGGGATATATTCGTTTTGTAATGAATCAAATACAAAGGTTATGTATTATTAACAGTGAAATAAAGAATTGTGGAGACCAAATACTTTGCTCAATATATTTTTTTAATGCAATGTGAGTTATTCGAAGAAAGCACAAGGGTGCCAACACTTTTGGCCACAAATCTATTCCATTCCAACCATTACTCTGACCCAGTCGTCCTCAATAAAAGTCACCAGCCGGCTTTCTGCACAAGCCTTCTCTATCTCTACCTCAAAGGGCGTACTCCTGTTGTGCACAAGAGATAACTTTAAGGTCTGCTTTACAACCGATCTGTGTTGTAACCAGGTGTGTCGTTTTACCTGGCAGGGGTGTTGCACGGGGGTTAGAGCCCTGCGTGGGGGGGGCAGAAGCACTCTGCTAAAGGTCACTGGAAGGCTGCCAGCTAGGCTCCTTATATAACATACTGTGCCAAAGCTACTGTGTCCTCAGTTAATTTTTTCAGGTCATTCAATATGGTAGACTTTCACCGAGTGTAACCCTCCTTCGTTTCTTCAGGTCATTCTATACGGTAGACAGTCATCCAATGTAACCTTTGTCATCCTCTCCCGTTGACTGGTGAAAACTGCCTGTTGGTCCTTCCTAAGCCGCAACAACAGGGATCAGCAATGATTCAGATTAGATTCAGATGCAGGCCAATATCTAATCTAGCAGATGGTCCGGGGGAGACCATGGTTTTGTTTTTCTGGGGGGGACCATGGTTTTGTTTTTCTGGGGGGGTAGAGGTTTTAGTGGGAATCATTTGTAGAAGGCAAATTGGTGGCAAGAAGCCCAGTTGTGTAAATCCTATTTGACTAAAACACAAATAATGTGAAACTGTGCTTGTATGTATGCCTCTACTGAATTATTTCCTGATATATTCTACAGTTTGTGTTTTTATGATTCTCAACGTTAAGGTAACCTGAAGGAACACATTAAATGCCGTCAGTTGGGGAACCCTGAACATCAATATGTAGGGCCTTGGGTGAGTTAATTCAAGGAGTTTTTTTTAATCTAGGGGCGGTAGGGGTTATTCTCACTGTTAACCTCAACATATAGATTAGGGCTACTCAAAGAGTATTTCAGATGTTCCAGTCACATAAAATGTCCTCGGCAGCAACAGTCCTGAGGATGACTATTAATCGGCATTACATCCCAAGCAATCCCAAGTTGTTCAGATTTTGTTTTGAATCCTTTTTTAGAAAAATGATTTCCTGAAATTCCACAAATCTTTAAGATCATATGTGTGTTTACGTGAGGGCAGGAGTCAAATCCCCACTATTGAAATTAAATTTTTTATTTGTATTGTTTAGTTATATTACTATTGACTGCAGCTAATATATAACATTGATATGGGTCTGGGAACTCATTCCTCTCCTCTAGTCCCTGAGTTGTATTTGTCTTGAGTGGGCCAGCTGCCAGCTATAACAATGATGAGCGGTTTGACCTCTTGCAGGAAATGGGATAGAAAGAGGACGAAAATGACTTTAATGAAGCAGTAGAAGTGTCATTCTCCATCACGTGAACATGGGCAACAACATCCACATGCATGAACAGTACATAGTTGTTCATGGGAGCTGTGCTGGTGTTAACATGTTTAGTATTTGACTGATTTCCATTCAGTTTGCATCCATGTGTGATGGATCCTTACAGCATTTTGAGGGAAGGTTATGACTTCTGAATATTGCGTGCCTACCCAAAATTTCTTGATTCGGCCAAATGCCATGTCACGCCCACGGGCATCATTTCGCCTCCACAAGGAATCTGGATCTGAACACCTCCCTCGAGGAATCCCCTTTCTGCAAAACAAACAACAGAAATATCTGGTTCCCAGAAACTGATGGGTTCTGTGTAATGGTGCCAGGAACCAGTGCATATGTGGGTAAATTTTGAAAAGTATATTTACTACAATACAGAAAAACTAACAGCATCCTTACAAATCAGCAACATTCTCCAGGATGTTTTCATGAATGTGTCAGCCACCTCCATTCACAGAAATTTCATGAGGGAAACTGCAGAGGCTGGACGGCAAGGTGCAAAAACACTAGTTAGCCTCAAAAACATAAGGCCTAAAAAGTCCATAAAAGAGCCTTCAGAGTTGTGGAAAAATGTTGCATGGACCGATAAGACAAATTTTAACCTGTACCAGAGTGATGGCAAGACGGACGTGTGGAGAATTTCTTTTTTTTACCACCTCAACTGTGAAATAATGGTGTTATCTTTTGGTCATGTATGGCTGCCAGTGGAACTGGCTCACCTGTCGTCATTGATGATCTAACTGCTGATGGTAGCAGCTGGATTAATTTTGAAGAGTAGTAGAAATATTTTGTCTCCTGAGAAACTCATTTGATATTGCCTTTCATTTGATGTTGCCCCAGCAGGACAGTCCTCTCAAATACATTGCCACAGCTACCAGAATGTTTTTCGGGGCTTAAAATTGGAAAGTTCTTGACTGGCAAGTCATTCACCGGAACTGAACATGAACAGAACGTGAAGTAAAACGGGTGCTTAGGTCAGTGAACCCGAGGAAGGCCACTGGCCCTGACGGAGTATCCGGGATGGTACTCAAAGCATGTGCCGACCTTCACAAAGATCTTTAATCTCTCTCCCTGTCACAAGCCACCACTCCATCCTGCCTAAAATCAGCCACTATCATCCCTGTTCCGAAAACACCGGGCACTGACAGCCTAAACGATTATAGACCAGTCGCACTCACACCAGTAATTATGAAGTGCTTTGAGAGACTGGTCTGACAGCACATCAAAGCCAGCCTCCCTCCCACTTTCAACCCACATCAGATTGCTTATAGAACAAACTGGTTTTCCTCACAAACCACCCACGAATTGTTAAACCCACCTCTCCTCCAACCATACACTCAGCACCGGCTCTCCACAGTGCTGCGTGCTGAGTCCACTATTTTACTCTCTGCACACATGTAATTGCACACCAACTCATCCCGCCAACAGCATCATTACATTTGTGGACGATACCTCTGTGGTAGGACTCATCTCAGGAGGTGATGAGTCGGCCTACAGAGACGAGGTCCTGAAACTGACGGCGTGGTGTTCAGCAAACAACCTGACACTGAAAAACAAAGGAACCGATCTTGGACTTTACCGGTTTACATCAATGGAGACGGCGTGGAAAGGGCTCACACCTTCAAACTCCTGGGAACTCACACCTCGGACGACCTCTCCAGGTCAACCAACACCACGGCGGTTGTTAAATGGGCCCAGCAGAGGCTGCACTTCCTCAGGAATAACAAAAATTGGAAGGTAAGCTGCTGGTGTCCTTTTATCGCCTCACCATGAAGTGCATGCTGGCATACAGCGTCCCAGTGTGGTATGCCGGTTCCTCAGCAGCAAACAGGAGAGCTCTTCAGAGAATCATCAACGCAGCACAAAAAAATCACTGGCAGCTCTCTGCCCTCCCTGGAGGACATTGCCTGCTCCCACTACATCTGCAGAGCCACAAATAAACACAAACAGGACTCCACCTATCCAGGACACCACCTGTTTGATGTGTTACCCTCGGGTGGGTGCTACACAGCACGGACCACCAGACCCGAGGAGGGTTTCTACCCTAGGGCCATTAGAACACTGAACTCAAATAAGCAATGAAACACTGTACTTGGCTTGTGCCACACATCCATGCTGGAAGCACCTTCCTTCGCATTGCTATTTATTCTGTGCAATATCACATTCACACAGGAATTTACATTAACTCATAATGCTATTTATTATTCTTACGCATTGTCTCACTTCATATTAGTATCAACACTCTCTCACTAATAATTACATTCCAGTGTTGTGTGTTTTACATTATTTTTTATTAGGTAGGACCTTTGTTTTTGTTTTGATGCTGTTTCTTTGTTTGTCTGGATGCACCAAACAGGAGTAGTGCTCTTAATTTTGTTGTATGCAGAGCTATACAATGACAATAAAGTCTTTCTTTTCTTTCTTTATGTGCTTTGGTGTAAAATGAGAATATGAAAATGTTTTCTGGATGGTCAGTATTTGCTTTACTCTGGTAGTACCATCTATCTCGATGGGAGCCGAATTTATTGGAACACAGACCAAGTCTTCTGGCACACACCCTAATATAACACAGAGGAAGAGATGTGTTCCTTGCGGAAACTGCTTCACAGTACAGCTATTGTAATGAATGTGAAACCCGAATTTAGGATATGCCCAAAAATTCATTTTTTTTGGCGTATTGGAAACAGACATCAACAACAGAAAAACATTCCTTAATCCCTCCACTCATCCCTCCCCCTCCCTGCTTCACTCATCCCTCCCCCTCCCCAACACTCATCCCTTCCCTCCCTGTGGAAACACTTGCATCTCCCAAGGACATTAATGATGGATTCCGTCGGTTTATGAGTCCCTGTATACATCTAAAGAAGATGCCAATCCTCCTAAAATGCTGACGTTTTTCGAGGAATCTGAATTTCCCTGACTCCCATTCTGACTACTAAAATTCAGCTTAGCTATTAAAAGTTTAAAACACTAAAGAGGGGAAATAAAACAGTTAGCTCCCCTTACCTGCACAAAATGTTTGGCCAGGTCAGTAACAGAAGCACTGCTACCTAATCTGGATTAGACTCCTATAGTTAAAGGGATATTTTAGTTTTTAACATGTTAGACATCATTTTCCATTTACTTCCATTTATTTACATTTACTCAGTGTTGAAGCATCATCCAGAAAGTAGTTTGGGAATTCTGGGATTTTCCTGTAATGGACAGTGCATAAAATGTACTGTATAATGAAACATACAGGTGCTGGTCATATAATTAGAATATCATCAAAAAGTTGATTTATTTCAGTAATTCCATTCAAAAAGTGAAACTTGGATATTATATTCATTCATTACACACAGACTGATATATTTCAAATGTTTATTTCATTTAATTGTGATGATTAAAACTGACAACTAATGAAAATCCCAAATTCAGTATCTCAGAA
>JACXGI010009525.1:9553-30300 GCA_016801175.1 Esox masquinongy
CCCCCCCCCCCCCCCCCCCCCCACTTCAGCCCAGGCAGTCCAGATCCTGTCCATGATGGAACAGGAGCTGTCCAGCCGAGAAAACGAGGTCCGGAGTCTGAGATGTAACGTCGAAGAGCTGAAGGAGCAGGCTGAGTTACGACGCCAGGACCACCGCACAGAGACCCGCGGCCTTACCATGCAGCTGGAGGAAGCACACAGCACGGTTGTAAGATTCACACGGTTCAACGATGCGTCCTTGTTTTTGACAATGCGTGTGGTCCTTCACAACAAGATTACGAATGGACGGAGGGAATCATCTTCCATGTCTGATTGGTTACAGGACAGCTTGAATGAGCGTCTTAGGATGGCACTGGAGGAGAACATCAATCTACAGAAGCAGCTGATCAAATTAGAACACGAGCATCTCAACTCTATGATGAAAAGTTCACCTGACACTGTGATAGGCCTATCCGGTGAGTGGGAAAAGCCACATGTGACATGTCAGTATGGATTGGCCTTAATGCTAGCGTCATCAGCAGGATTGGACATTTCTCTTAGCTTTCCAAGTGTCTCTGCAATCCTGTTTAGAGAATTCCATATTTTCTGCTTATTCCCTCCTGATTCTGTGAATCTTCCAACAATTTCTGAGAAAACCTGGGAATTTTGGGAAAGTTGTTAGGAGTTTTGCAACTCTAATCATGTGTTAAGTGTAGTTGCTGTGCCTTTTCAGGGAACCAGGAGGAGGTGGAGGAGCTGAGAAGGGAGGTGGCAGGACTGAGAGAGGAGGTCCAACGGGGAGAAAGTCAAGGAGCTGGCTGATATGCTGCAGGAGAGCCATATGTAAAGACATAATACAGCACGCAGAGTATCACCTGGAGGAAAGGAAAACATTCTATCATCTCAGGACAATACTCACATATAAAACTGATGTGTTTTGCCTCTTGAAAAGTATTTGACTTGGGATAATCCAAATCTTAACACGGTTTGACTGAAAGCATCTTAATTTGGCACTAATTATGGAAATGTTTTCGTTTTCCCCATGTACAGATAAACACCCAAGGGCTTAGTTAAATTGTTGTTGGTGTTTATGATTAAAGTGGTGTTTCTGCTGGTTGCGACCAATGAGTGTTTACTGGGAGAATTGGGTGGGAGGAGGGGCAGTGACATGTCAGAACCACAACAACCAGCCGGCTCACAACTGCCAAAGCAGGGCCATGTTCATTAGGTAAATATTAGGAACCATTCTAGGTAGAAGTGTCATAAAGAGCTGATTGCTTATCCCAGGGTTTCCCCAACTTTCTCAAGCCCAGCCAGATGTTTCAATTTTTTTATTGTTAAACATTCACCCTCTTCATTCTTCTCTTTCAAGGTTTTTATTGACAGTTGGAATCAGAGGTAACGCTATAGTCAGTCTCAACTCCAACTCTCCAATGTACCTACAACATTAATCAAATTATCTTTTTACTTTGGAGTTATGTTATTTCTCAAGAAGTCGAATTTGACCTTGCATTTTTGAAAGATTATTACCTTAGCAACAAATTGGACCAAAAATTGAGACCATGTTGTCTTTTGTATCGTCTCAGGGGTTTTAAAACAAAGACTTGTGATGGACGTTCAAGGCTTTCTTAATGCCCAGGCAGCTCCTGGGTTGTGCTTCCGAGTACTGTCTTGTCAATAAGAGTTGCACCTTGGTGTAAAACTGATTTGAAAGATGGGAAGTGGAAAGTTAATTACTGGGTTCAACATCACTCCTGCCTGGCGGGTTACCATGACAGGAAAAATAACCCTGACACACATTTACTAGGATCGGTCAGAGCCGTCCTGCCCACAGAAACTGCCTCCTCAATTCAACATTAAAATACACAAAGTTCAGCCTATAGAGAATGATATAATTACATCAGGAAATTAAGACACAGAGGTGAAGGGTGGAGACGGTATTGAACCCTGGTCCCAGACGGGCAGTGTGCCCACTGGACCAAAACTCTGCTCCACGTCTATGTTTTAACCCGAACACGGCACACCTGATTCAGTGAGTCCAAAGACAATCAAGCCCTTGACTAATTTAATTAGGTGGGCCAAACAATTGTATCTGCAGAGGTCTCAGTGTTGAAACCCCATGTTATTCTACATGCCAAAGAGGCATGTTACACAACATTGTCCTGTTGATTAAGGAGCAGAATCCAACTCCTTTGGTTTTATCTGTACATACAGTATAATGAATGTGCTCCAGGCTGTTGCTTTAAGGGTTTGATGTCGAGCACATACAGTAGACGTCCAGTTTTGACAGATTTTTGTTTTTGTATCGTACCTTGTACTGTATCCATTCAACTCTGCTCTGTACATTTGAATCTTAATATTTATTATTGTATAAACGATAAAGTGTTTGCATTGAACTAATTTCTCCTTGCGTGTGTTTATGACATGGCTAATTCAGTAAATCTAGACACAGCTGTTCCGGGCCGCTCCTAGCGCCTGTTTGCCTAGAACACATTTTTGTGATGATTGTATAGTGATGTTATGTTAAGTTATGATAGAACTGGTCAGCAACAGAAAGAACCAGACCTCAAGACCCGGAGAACTGCTGGTTTTCATTCTGGCCCTCTAACCAGGGACTACATTTGGCCACTAATACCTGGTGGAAATGATTAACTACCAGATAGAATAGAAAACCAGCAGTACTTCAGTTCCCCAGGATCTGTGTTGAGAGTCCCTGGGGCCCATTCTATACAGTATACAGCACTGCCATGGGCCCTGGTCAAAGGAAGTCCAGTACATAAGTGCCATTTAACGTATATTTCAGTCTGCCTTATAGGGTTCAACTGATGTGATCACACACACATTCACCAATGCACTTTGGTTTCTAAGGAAGCATACAAAACCGATCCTCTCAAACAGGAAATTTATCAAGAGACTTCTGGTTCTCTGGGATGGGTTGTTTTTATTCTCAATAACGCTACAGATCATGAACACACACAATGGTCTGGAGAACAACAACACATAGCATGCACCAGGGCACAATAAAATACTACATTAAAAAGTTACTTAAAAAAAAATACACAATTGTTCCTCCACATGAAAAGATGCACAGTATTTGGCATTAAGCGCACGAGACAAATCATACTGGAAATACTAAAACGACTACAACTCCACTAATGGACAGGTTTTCGTTTGATCTCAATCAATGCATAAGTCTTATTGGTCAGCACAAAATACACACTGAAAGTAGTGTGTTGTGTTTGAAAGGGACAGTGTCTCGTCATTAAGCTTGAAAAATAGATGTCCTACAAAAGTATACTTCTTTAGCAGTTCCCTTTACAGTATTTCCATGAAATATTTGATTACTAAAATCCTGCTGGGGTACTGACTTTAAATTGTGCCATATAAAGTGTCAGGAAAGGTATAACAGTGTTACAACTAAAATGTCTTCAGACTAGAGGTCAAGGGTCAACAGAAATACTGATCTAGTCATATTTACCATCCTGTAGTACCTGTTGTGTATCAGTCTTTTTCATTCAGAATGTAAACATTATTCTAGGTTATTATGCATATATCTGACAGTTCAAATGACTGACATTGATTTTTGTAGCCTGGTATAGCTATTATATTCATGAACATAGCCTGGTTGGTTCTACCAGGTTTTGGATTTTGTATCCTATTAGGTCAATAATACTGTTAGAAGTTTGGTCAATAACATCACCAGATAATGTCCACCACCAAACTACCTAACACCACACTCCAAATGTCCGCTTAATGTTTCTGAAATAGTACATACCATAACATATTGTAATTAATAGGATTACTGATGATATTTACACTCAAAGTTTGATCACAACTTGGTTATTTCTCAAAGCTAAGTTGTTTTCTTTAATAATTTTCACACAACAGTTTAAATGAGACAAGGGAAATGTGTTGTGTGTGTTTTCGAATCTGAGTTGGTCATTTCCAAATCGAACATAGTAGCTACACAATACTTCATGCACAACGTAGAGCAAATAGAGGAAAAAAATGCAGTCAGTGTATTTTAAGTAAGCCATGCGGCCACAGGTTTAGAAAGACACAATCTCACCACCAATATATTAGAACTATATAAATGTGACGACATATCTGTTAAATATTAAAAATACAATCTTGAACAACCCAGCTCTCCCCTTATAGCTGCAGAGGCCCAGTTAAAACAACCGACAGAGTGAATGAACTGGAATGAACTCAAAACATTAGATACCATTATTATAGATAATAACTTTAGGGACATGGACCTCTTATCTTGTTTAATATGTTTGGTGTAAATTATTTCGGTTTCGGAATGAACCAGATAAAATGTATCCGAAGGCCAACAATAATTCTGAGAAGTAATTCTCTTTGTTGTGTCGCAAAAGACGCTAGGTATCCCACTGTACTGATATAACTTCACAGAACATGTATAAAAACATTTCTTAAGATAAGGGAAGTTAAAGACACAGTAGGTAACATAAAACCTGATATCTTGATGGTCTTATGAACAAAAAGAAAATGTCATCAATCAGACAATACACTATACTTGCATATCTAAAGACAGGAAGACATAGCACTTCTAGATATACTACTCAAGGTTTAGTATTTTTTATTTTTTTTTTAAGAAAGATTCAAGGCAAACTATGTAGTCAGTATGTGTAAACTGTGAGGAAGTATAAAGGGGATCGGACAAGTAGCACAGTGGAATAAGACTAATACAGCAGACTTCATTGATCAGTAGGGAAGGCAGACCCTTGGTACTGAAGACGGTATGATCAATCTAACAAATGACCAGAATATCTACAGTACGTACTTCAACCAGCTTATGCCAATAAACCTTAAAAGCAAACTAAAAAAGGATTACATTGAGGATGCATTTCAACTAAATGTGTGAAAAGCCTAGCCATAGCAAAAGGCAATCTTTTTGTCAAACCCTTCTTTCTCACTTTTTTTGTTTTTCTTCTATTTTTAGTGCTTGTAATAAATACTTATAAATCCCTATCATAATCAAAAACAAACTCAGAGCAAAGCAGTTGGTTTCCTTTGGTGGTCAGTTCGTAGATTTTAACATTTGGCAGGAACTTGCTATCTGTTAGGAATGTACCGGCTGGTGATAACTTTGTAAAAATAGATGTAAACAGTTTTCCAGTTCTCACACATCACAGAGAGGAACTAAAAACATCTCACAAAAAATAAAAAATGAAGATGGGTTGGGAAAATATGAAATCCTATCCTTTTTTTTGTTGTGCTTTCATGGAGTTCTTTTTTCAAAAATGATCATCTTGTTGGTCTACGGTTTCTGTTAGTTTCTTTCCTTCTGTCCTCACATCGGTTTGGCTCCTGGGGCCCCGATTCCTGGGGGTCCGTTGGGCCTGCTTACTTTCTTCTCATACGACCCGTGGTGTTTGTATCCTGCAACGTACCCAGACGTGTCCACCATGTCCACGCGGCCGGCCTTCCCCTTCCCACGGCCGCTCTCATCAAATCGCTCCTTGTGCGACCCGGTGAACTTTGTGGTGTCCGTGAGACGCGACACCGTGGGAGAAGCCACCGCTCTCTGTGGATGGAAAGGAATGTTAAAGATGTGGTTTGAGTATAGAAACATGTGTCCCAAATGGCACTGTGATCAGTAGTGTCCTGTACAGAGGGCGGGTCCATGTACATCAAGCTACCTCGCGCTACACAAACTGAACATGCCTATTCTGTGGGCTGTCCTGTCTAGGACAAGACTAACTTACATTGGTCTGTAGCATATCTATCTGTGTGTTAATTCATATCTGCTTTAACTGGAGTAGCTAATTCTGGGTTTTAATTTCATGCTGCTTAGGAACATTACCGTGACTCCTTTAATGACAGGTTTTTTCCCCTCAATCATCTTGAAGATTTCCTCCTCCGCCTCTTCTCCTGTTTTCTCCTTGAACCTCTTCCTGGCCAGCTCTCCCAATGCTGCCTTGAACTCGTCATACGTGATGTTACGACAAGATTTCTTCCTGAAATGTGAAAACAACAAATCACTTGGAAAAATACTACAGATGTGGCAGAGAAGTTGGTGGAACTCACGTAGAGCACTCTGCTGCTGTTAACATTGACCTTTGTCACATCATAAACATGGGGCATATGTCCTCAATTATACACTTTTCTCCATATACTGTCCTTTGAAGCTTAGACAAAAGTAGTGCACTTTATTGGGAATAGGGTGCCATTTGGCACATGATTTGGTTCGCTTGGTGGCTGCTGATTAATGAGTCATTTTATTTTGTGTTTCAAAGGAGATTATAAACCGGGTGGTTCAAACCCTGAATACTTATAGGCAGAATGCTGTGGTATGTGTGACTGTATAACACATTTATGATAAAAACGACTTTTTTCGCTCCAACTGTGTTGGTAACTGGTTTGTACACAGCAGTAAGGTCCCTATGGGGTTTGTGGTATATTGCCAGTACGTCATACCTAAGAGCTGCTTTTAGCCAAGGTATATTGGCCATATGTGACTTACTGCTTAAATAGAACACACAGCATTCAAAGCCATGTGTGATAGCATCAAGATGTCAGATAACTGAGGGCCCTGCTGTGAAAGGGTGTGTTCAGCTGACTACCAGACACAGGGAGACAGACCGCGGTGTGACCTGGACAGAGACATGTTTATTCTATAGAACACCACATCCCCATTAGAATTTAACATGTTTTGGGTGTTCCATGTTCCTTATCCTACGTGCAGTCCTCAACATTACGGCTGTGTCCTGCCTCTCTCCCTTCGCTAAATCCGTGTTGGCTTCCGAGAGTGCACACTTAAGGAGAAGGCGAGAGAACGGGAATGTTGCTACCGTGTCGGGTGTTATATTAGGGTAGTTTAGTTGGACCATGTACTGGCCTGCACACCATTCTGCTTCCATGTTCAGGCGGCGTCGTTCATAGTTACACAAACACAAACAACGATTGCTGTGGTGATAAATCTGTAAAGCCTAACAGTCTCCCCTGGCAACATGCTGTCATAGCAACAAGCACAGTAAACAGACCTGTTGGGGTTTATTATTAATTTGACTACTTCGGTGGCTGGTTTTTGTTTGAGCAATCCGTCGGTGTTGAACACTCGAGAGCTCCATTCCACCGTGCCTGTTCAATGCTGTCTAATGTCAGCTGGGAAATAGAACTTCCAGCTGGCGTGTTCCTTCTGAGGACGGTTCTGTTGCATAAAAGGTCTCCTTTAGGAGCTTGCAAAGGGATTAGTGATATAAAACAAACATTGTTTCAAATGCCAAGAAGTGCTGATCCAGGATCAATTTAGTCTTTTGGATCAAAGTAAAGAAAGATGATCGGATCTTAGATCAACACTCTCACGCTGACACACTTGATACAATATATATTTGCAGGTTATACAGCTCCAGAAAAAAATAAGAGACCACTGCACCTTTTTCTTTCCTTTCCAAAAAAATTTCAAAGGAAAGTTTTGAGTGAGGAACAGAAGCGTTCAATTTGCAGTGGTCTCTTAATTTTAACCCTTCTGTTCCTCACTCAAAACCTTCCTTTCGACTTTTTTGGAAAGCAAAAGAAAAAGGTGCAGTGGTCTCAATTTTTTCCGGAGCTGTATTTGTGGGTTTTGGTTCAAGACTCTATATCTATTGTTTTTGTTTAAAATGTTTTGGGAGTGTTTATGCTTTACCGGACAGGAGAGTGGTGAAAATAATAAAAAGACAGAGTGGAAAGTGTAATAGGTTGGACTGGCTTACACCGCTTGACCACCCAAAGCCAATCCATAGTTTTTACATCATATGAAAAATGGATGGACTGGAAATGCCAACCAAACAGAATAAATTAAAATTAAACTACTCAGCAGATTAATTCAACAGTCTATAAGAAATATCAAAGTGGGTGAATGGGAAGGCCAGTTATTGTTGTGACATGGCATGAGAGTGTAGCCTAACCAACCCATCGCAAATTTAAACCAAATCCATAGCTATAAATCCATTATAGTAAGCTAACTAGCTGTAACCAACTATGAATAGGACACCGCTAAATTACTCAAATGTAGGCTACATTTTGGCCAGCTGCAGTCTAAATGCATGGCAATGAAACACAGAAATTTACAGCACATATAAATCTGGATTTATGGGGCTCTTTTGCCATCAGACGGTGCCAATAAAGTTTCATTTGTGATGTGCTAGCTAGAACTGTAAGCTCAGACCCTAACTAAAAGAAAGGCTCGATCTGCATTTTCTCTGGCAAGGCACAGCTCCCCAGCTCAGCTTAGCTCACGCCTCGAGTCAGAAACAGTTTAGAACATATATCCCTTCCCCCCTCTCCTTCCCCCCTCTCTCTCTGTATCTTTAGCCAGGCTCTAAGATATACACACCACACACAGTGTAAGGGTTCTACTGTACACCACTGCTCTACTGTACAGACACCTGACAACAGCAGCATTTGGTACAAATGCAAAAGAGGACATTCTGAACGGGGCAAGGAGACAGGGTTAAATTCAGGCACGGGGGGCTGCAAATTCAAATTCCCAGATAGGACTCAAGATTGCTGGAATTATACATAGTCACAGGGTGCTGGTAAATACAGCAAGGCAGATGATGAGAAACACTCAGTCAGAGGGGCTTTTCCGAATGGGTCTCGTATTCCCCATAGTTCGCAATGTACGGGATAGCATTTAGCGATCGAAAAATCGATACAGGCACACATTGCAATCGTTGAATTCTGACGATATCACAATATTATTTTTATGCAAGTTTTTTATGACTGCACCAACATTATATTTCCTACATTACTTGTTCTCAATCTTCTTTTTAAATAGGAAAACAATTTGTTTTTTATTCATTTTTAAAACTTTTTCTTCCCATTACTTTTCTAATTTCACTCTGGCCCTTTCCCACTCAGCATACACAGCTTTCTTTCCTTCTCTATTTCTCTTACCTCCAGCCCTACCCATTCAGACCCAGACCCTACCCAGATGATCATGCGTAGTCGCAATCTTCGTTCTCTCCCTTTTTCTATACTGTCGTCTCTCAGATCCGTTAAATTCTTTTCCTTTTGTCTCCTGGTTCTGCCTCTTCAACCTCACACTCCTCTTCCTCCCGGACGGACTGGCCTTACCCCTTCTGCTCCCTGGCAAGGTGACTCACTGCAAACTCACAGAACAGGGCTGCAGGCAGCTGTGCAAAAATGTTGGCAAAAAAAAAAACTTCCAAGTGACTTATCATCCATCCCTTTCTCCCCACTACATTCTATTCTGCTTTATCCACTGCTAAGTCACTATTGTTGTAAATTGCCGTCTTTTTACTTGAACCACAGGAAACTATTTGCCAGCTTTTCCTCTCAAATCCCACACCTACCGGACAACCTGTCCCCTTCACCCCTCCCCACCTGTAGACCCTCTTTAATTCTCCTTATCAACCAATTCAAGACCACTGGCTGCATCCAATCTGACTTAAACATGACTAGAGTCGCTACAATACATCAAGAAAGCAACACTTAAAGCCTCACATGTCAAAAACTACAGACCAGTATCCTCTCTGTCTTTCCTTTACAACACACTTGAGTATGCTGTCAGAGTGATCTTCATGACCATAACTCATAAGCCTTCAAGATGGGTCACTTGACCAAGGAAAGTCTTCTCTATGTCACAGAAACTCCTGACTCCCAGAGCTGACTCTCTCCTCTGTTCTCATCCTCTTCAATCCATCCCCCGTTTTTGACACTTTGAACCATCAGATCCTCGTCCCCACCCTCTCAGGGCTGGGCGTCTCAGGCTCTGCACATTCTTGAATTGCATCCTACCCAGCAGGCCACTCCCACCAGGTGATGAGGTGGGGAGCTGTGTCTGCTCCACAGGCTCTCACTACTGGTGTCCTCAAGGCCCTCACCTTTACCCTCTTTACAGTCTCTTGGCTCCATCATATCCACAAATGGTCTCTAAAATCATTGCTTTGTGGATGATTGTTTTTGTACTTCCACCCTTCTGAGTGGGGTCACACATTTCTGCGTGCCTGGCAGGCCTCTCTGCTTGGATGTTGGCCTACCACCTCAAGCTCAACCTGGACAAGCAGGAGCAGCTCTTACTCCTGCGTGAAAGCCTGTCAGTCACATCTCCTTGGTGTCGCCCTCCCAGAGTGCAAAGAACCTTGGCATGAACCAGGACAACACCCTGTCATTCTCTGCAAACATCAAAGCAGTGACTTGCTCCTGCAGGTTCAAGCTCTACAACATTCTTTGAGTTCAATCTTATTTCACACAGGAAGTGGCACAGGTCCTAATCCAGTTTCTTGTCATCTCACGCCTGGACTACTGCAGCATACTTTTAGTTTGGCTCACTGGAATTTATCTAGAATGCTGCAGCTCGCCTGGTGGTCTCTTTTCCAAGTTCTACCATTGTCACCCCGCTCCTCTGCTCACTCCACCAGCTGAAGCTGAAGTTTTCAAGAGAACCATGATGCTTGCCTGCAGATAACCAAGGGGAACTATCCCTCTCAACCTTCAGGCTATCCTACATCCCTACCCAAACTGTTTGTTCAGCTACCTCTGGTTTTTCTCTTTCAACCCCACATGGAGGCAACACCAGCATAGCTTGCTTTTCTTTCCTGCTCTTTGACTTCGCTTCAGCCGCAGCACTGGTCTATTCTGACGCTGTCTAGCAGAATAATCGTTATTCTTATGGCTCAGTCAGGATGAAAGAGATCCCTTCATAGCAGCTTCACGGAAGAACAGAGAACACCCCCCCTCCCTTTTTTTAAATAAACAAAAAAGACATCATAAATGACCTGCCCTATCATTTGTTTTGGCCTCAGTTTATGGCACAATATTCATAGTCAAAACATTAGACATTCACTGCCATGCATGTAAAAGTCAATTCCAACTTATTTTCCATTTAAAATTCAACATAAAACCTACTAACACTGAGCACCACAAAACACATGGTTCAGTTGGTGTGTGTGTGTTTGTGGGGCAAGTACTTATTTAGGTCATTACATACACTAAAACAAATCTCTTGACCCTGCAGCACTGCAGTAGAGGATGATGACTACATCAGGCCTTTAGGAAAACAGCTGAATGAGCAATCATTCCTGACCCTGAACCGTTATCTGAGGGGCAACAAATAACCCCACAGAACGTGGTTGCTTTTGGGGGCATTATTGAATGTTACTAAGCAGAACCTCAGACCTGAATGGGAATACCCAGTCTATTTGATATATTTTTAATGAATGTCAAGTAACAACTGACGTAGTTAGATAGGTCAATAGAACTCGACTAAAACAATGGCAATTTCACGAAAACGCGTGTGGAGAAGATGATGTGGGGGAAAGATCAAGGACCTCCTCATTTCTCCCTAGCAAAAGTACACTTTTGATTGTATTTGTATTTCACAATATGATGAGATAAGAATCAGAGTATGATGCTGGTATGTTCATGATATCACAAACAGTTATCAACATTACAGTTAAAAATGATCCCCACAAATTTCTGCACGCTAACTATGATACCAGTTTATATGAACGAAATGTAGCATTTTGCAGTCATGTCTTTTAAACTTCTAAATGTTATGCAGGACAAAAAAATACCTTTCCAAATAAGACTTGTGTTGGCACATTAAAATAATCATTTGATGAATAGCCAGTTAGAGCAGATCTTTGACGAATATTGACAGTAAGATCAGATCTTTGATGAATATCCACTGCAAGATCAGATCTTTGATGAATATTCATTGTTAGATCAAATATTTCATGAATATCCACTGATATATCAGATCTTTGATGAATATCCACAGTTCAGATGTTTTGAATGTGCAGCAATAACAGTGTTCTTCACTTATCCCCAAATGTCTGCATTCCATTTACATCTTTACCGCTTCTATTCTGAATTTTAATGAGGATTATGGAATATAAAATAAAGTAAAAAACTGTGCCTTTCAGATCCGTGGTTTGTAACTTTAAAATACTGCATATTACTTTCCAGTCTGTTAAATGCATCTTTACTGTATGTGAAATTTTATTACATGACATATCATTGAGACAATCAGTGAGATATGTCATTAAATGCCAACTTAATACAAAAACCATCCTAGTGTTAACCCTCCATGCTACTAACTTAATGTTGTGGGCAAAAATGTTGGCACCCTTGCACTTTATTTAAAAAATGCACTTATTTCTTCTAGAAAGCTGTTTAAATTCCTAAATCTTTTGGTTCCACATGTGTATTTCTTCCGGAATAATTTACCAAATCCTTGTTTATACCACAAGAAAGAAAATGTAATACTCAGTCAATATTATTGGCACCTTCTAGCAGCAGTTGGAAATAATTTGATTTCACGCAGGTGATTCTCCTTAACTTTGGAATTCAAGGTGTCTGCAGTATGAAAATCAGTCACTTCACCAGTTTGAATAGAGAAAAGGACTCATTTTCCTGTTTTGTGTCAGTGTGTATTCCAAGATGAGCAAGGACAAGAGAAAGAAAACCAGAGCTGGTCAGACAAGATTGTAGCATCGCATGGACAATCTCAAGACCACAAAACCACCTCCTTGCAGTTCCTGTTTCCGCCATACATAATGTTATCAAGACAAGAATGGAAAATCGCAGCAAAGGAATTTTCAAATGACGGAGAAAGCCCCTCGATCAACTGCCCCACAGATTCTAACTGACTTTTAGACACAAGGTATGATCAGTTCAACCTACACCATCCGTTGCCAACTCAATGAAAGGGAGTTGTATTTTAGGAGACCCAGTAGGACCCTACTGCCAAGAGAACATCTTCTGTGGACGGATCAGACAAAATGAGAGCTTTTTGGTAAAACTTAAAGAAAACAGAATGAAGCCTTTAAAGAAAAGAACACCTTTCCCACAGTCAAACACAGAAGAGGATCAGTGGTGTTTTGGGTTGCTTTGCTGCACTGGGTCCCCTCCAATGTGTAAATGGCATCATTAAATCTGAAGATACCAATGTACGTTTGGAGTGCACTGTTCAGTCCATTGTCAGAAAGCTAAGTCTCCATTAAAGGTTATGGGTCTTCTAGCTGGGCAATGACCCCAGTGAGTACTGATGTAGATCCTATTGAAAACCTCTGGGGAGGTCTAACCCGAAAACAGCAGTTGGGAGGCACCCTTCAAAATCTGGGAGAACGGGAGCAATTTGCACAACAATAGTGAGACAAACTGCCAGTACTGAGGAGCAGGAAGCTCTTCCATTGATATGAAGCGCTTGATTGCTGTTATTTTGGCCAAAGGTTGTTCTAACAAATATTGAGTCTAGGTTTAAATAATTTTGTCAATGCCATCTCTGTTTTTTTCTGATTAAAAATAATATATTTTGATGCATCAGAAACAAAGGTGCTGTAATATTCAAAGTGAAATGAAGAATTGGCGTGACCAAATACTTTGTCAATTTCAACTTATTTTAACAATTGTGAGTTATTTGAAAAACATGCAAGGGTGCCAATGCTTTTGGCCATGACTGCACTGATCTGTTAGCCTTGCATAACTATTATATAAAAAGCAAGATCCTATTACAGCATCTCTAACCAGCCGTGCCTTTATGCTGAGACTGAATATTGGCTGAATGAATTGCAGTTCACCATCACTAGGAAGTAGGGAAGTGAAACCAAAGACGGTGACCCCTTTGGTTCTCTCTTCAATCTGGACAAGTTCCCATTAGCAGTTTTTGTTCTAAATGGCACCCTAATCCTTTTTATATACCAGGAAAACGTTCCTTACTTGACTTTAGTGAAGACAATATCCACGTCCGTGAGGGTGACGGTTTTCCCATCTATGACGCCGCAGTCCTTGCACAACTTGGACCAGTTCTTGCCGTGCATCTCCTTCCCAGTGGCGCGCGTGTCGCCGTGGATAGCGAAGCGCCGGAACGACTCCTCCAGGGCGGTCATCTCCACGGGAGTCCGCGCCCCCGCCCCACCCTCGCTTGTCCCGTTGGAGTCAGAGGAGAGCCTCTTGGAAGCCCGGTCCTTGGACTGCTGTTCACCAGGTGGCCGCAGGGGGACCGAGGTGCTGGAGATGGGGTTGGGGTGCCTGGCCGTTTGAACTTTGAAATCTGTCATGCTGTCTCTGAACAAGAGGAAAGAGTCATTATGTTTGGGTTTCATGTCTATACATTTTTCCTGCCACAATGCAGAATTCTCAATTTGTCCGATTCATCAATAAAACCGAAACAACAACAGTTGGGTTTGGGCAAACAGTGGCTCTCGTTCACCTTTGGGGGATGTCAGCTTCAGGAATGAACCAGAGTGAACTAGGCTCTGTCTATACGAATAGGAGAGATACTATTAGATGAAGAGAAATGATAAAGAGTTTGAGTTGGCCTATTAAAGAGGGAGAATGCATTGCTCACGTCAGCCCATTGCTTCACATGACAGACAAGAATACCAAAACAGGAAGGCTCCAATGTTAAGAGTTTTTAGATGCATCTTGGTTTGGTTTACATGAGTTATGTAAGGTCACTTTTCAAAACGTCATGGGAAACTGTCAGGTAGCTAAAAACAATGACGACTCTACTTGAGGAAAACCATGTAAAATCCACTTCCAGTGGCACACAGAGCAATTAATCATTAGCACATTTAGTGCCGATATCCTGGGTTTTTTGTTTGTCGATACTAAAGACAGACCACAGTTTGAAACAGCACCCACAGACATCCAACACTGAGGTCAGTGTCAGCTCTTTTAAACCACTGTTAGTACAGGTGGATGGGACCACAATAACAGCCCTGGAAGGGAAAGGGGAATTCTCCTCTCTACCTCGTCGTGTTGTCATCCCGAATGTAAAAGATCACTGCCGAGTCAGCTGTAGTCTTCCTCACTACATACTAAGAATGCGTTCCAAATGCCCTTTCTCTTCTGTAGGCTCCAGTGTACTGTCTGGAACCCAGGAACAGTCACCTTTGCCTTGGTAGATGCTAATGTTGATCCTAATAGATACTAAATATATGTTAAGACAAATAAACACTACACAGATAAATATTGTAGTGTTCCCTATTCCCCTGTGGGTTCCGGTCAAAACCAACCTACTATTATTTGGGATAATGTAAAGGTGAGAGGGGGTGGCTGTATTGGTGAGATGCAATGGAAAACTTGGGTCCTCTTTTCCCCTTGTTCACTACTTGCTCTGGTGAATAGTAGTGCACTATATAGGGAATAGGACGCCATTGGGGCTGCAGAATTGGTTTCCCCGGTGAAAACACGCCGTCTCCAACACCAGGACGGGGACAGAGTTCTCTGCTCTGGCTCTGGCTCTCTTGCCGCAAGTTAGCTCAGTGTGCTAGAGGCAGCACTCTAGCCAATTAACAGCTGTTAGCTTTCGCTTGGGCAGGGCTGACTGTGAATGGGCTGATGTCGTAAGTGTTCTGGCACAGGGGGGGGGGTGTTTATTAATAGATTCCTGTGGAATTCAAGAACAGAGCCACGCTGGGCACCACCAGCAGATGGACCGTCAGGGTGGCAAACGTCAAGGTTCTCCTCGGTTCCACTGGAAAACTCAGGCCGCGGTCTAACGCCATAGAGAAGTTTAAAGTACGTTCAAAGGCATCCAGTACTACTTACTTTGGGTCAGCCATACGTATTGGGTCAGCCATGGCTCTGCAGTAGATGTTTCCACCCTCTACACTGCTTGGCGTTGGTGTTTCTCTTTGTTTTTTTGTGCTGGAAAAGATGAAACGAACATTGCGAGATCAGTGTCTCCCTTTTTCCCTCTCCCTCTCTGTGTGTGTGTGTGTGTGTGTGTGTGTGTGTGTGTGTGTGTGTGTATCTTTGCTTGCAAGAGAATTAAAGCAGAAAAGGGGACAGCCCATTGTTCTTTGAAGTCTGAAAGCAAAGTGCAAAGTACAGAAATATGGGTGTTAGGTGCTCTCACTGTCACCTTACGAGGACTATTAAATCACACTTCTACTTTCTAGAGATTTATGACTCACTTGGCTGCATCCCAAATGGCACCTGATTCACTACAAAGTGCCCTATTTGGCGCACAAAATTGCCCTATTTGGCGCACAAACATGTTTCAAAAAGTTGGGACAGGGGCATGTTTATTACTGTGTTGCATCATCTCTTCTTTTGACAATACTCTATAAGCGTTTGGGAACTGATGAGACCAATTGCTGTAGCTTCTAAAGTGAAATGTATTCCCATTCTTGCTTGATATAGGATTTCAGCTGCTCAACAGTTCAGGGTCTCCTTTGTCATATTTTTCATTTCATAATGCGCCAAATGTTTTCAATGGGTGACAGGTCAGCAGACAGGCCAGTTTAGTACCTGGACTCTTTTACTACGGAGCCATTCTGTTGTAATACGTGCAGAATGTGGTTTGGCATTGTCTTGCTGAAATAAGCAAGGCCTTCCCTGAAAAAGATGTTGTCTGGATGGCAGCATATGTTGCTCCAAAACCTGTATATAATGTTTAGCATTAATGTTGCCTTCACAGATGTGCAAGACAGCCATGCTATGTGCACTAATGCACCCCAATACCATCACGGATGCTGGCTTTTGAACTGTGCGCTGATAAGAAGCCGGATGGACCCTTTCCTTTTTAGCCCAGAAGACGCGGTGTCCATGATTCCCAAAAATAATTACAAATTTTGATTTAACAGACCACAGTTTTCCCCTCCGCCTCAGTCCATTGTAAATGAGCTCAGGCCCAGAGAACGCGGTGGCGTTTCTAGATCTTGTTTATATCTGTTTTTTTCTTTGCATGGTAGAGTTTTAACTTGCATTTGTGGATGCAGCTATGTGCTCTGTTCACAGACAATGGTTTTCGCAAGTGTTCCTGAGCCCATGCAGTGATTTCCACTACAGATTCGTGTCTGTTTTTAATGCAGTGCCATCTGAAGGCCTGAAGATTACGGCCATCCAGTACTGGTTTTCGGCCTTGTCCCTTGCATACAGAGATTTTTCCGGATTCTCTGATTCTTTCAATTATATTATGTACCGTAGATGATGAGATCCCCAAACTCTTTGCAATTTTACGTTGAGAAACGTTATTCTTAAATTGTTGCACTATTGCCTTTCACCGAGTGGTGAACCCCTCCCCATCTTTACTTCTGAAAGACTCATCCTCTCTGGGATGCTCTTTTCATACCTAATCATGCTACTCAGCTTTTCCCAACTAACCTAATTAGTTGTGAGATGTTCCACCAGGTTCCTTTTTTGTATTACACAATTTTTCCAGTCTTTTGTAGCCCCTGTCTCAGCTTTCTTGAAACGTGTTGCTGGCATCAAATTCAAAGAGGGCACATATTTTTCCAGGAACAATAACATTTTTCAGTTTCAACATTTGATATGTTGTCTTCGTACTATTTTCTATTCAATATAGGGTTTAAATGATTTGCACATCTTTGCATTCTGTTTTTATTTCCATTTTACACAGCGTCCCAACTTTTTAGGAAACGGGTATGCACAACCTAAATACAGTAGTTAGGATTAAAAAAAAAATACTGTTATTTTGAAACGCATTTTAACAATCTAATATAGAAAATTCTAATATAACCTCAATTTTGAAGTATTCAATACAAAGAGAAGTGCAGTCCACTTACCCACAACGTCAAACCTGGCAACAGCTGTATCACCCTATGTTTGCAATTTTTCTAATCCAACTGATAAAACCTGCCTGCCTTCTTTTTTTTAAGTCCAGCCACAGCAAAGCCCCTCGCCTGTTAAGGGGTTGTTTTCCAACAATCATTCTCTGGTTGTGATCCAAAAAACACCCTATTTCCTATTTAGTGCACTGCGTTTGACAAGGGCTCCAGTCAAATGTAGTGGACTATATACAGTAGAATATGGTGCCATTTGTGATTCCCTTTCCCTCTCCAGATGTTTTCAATCAGTCTAAGGACCAGGATTCCTCTTTAAACACATCATCGTCATCATCATTTATATCTGTACACAGCAAGTCTAGTGGCATTTAGGCTAGCCATATCGTAAGCCCCTATACATAACTTTGACTCTTGGATCACAGACATCTGCATTGATAAACTGACTTTGAAACACCAGTACTGAAATAATGACAATCAGCTTTTCAACAAAGATTTGTTTAAAAAAATTGATATTAAAAATGACTTACTGATAATGTACCACTGAGGGAAAATAATGACTGCTCACCAAGTCGTTCCCATGGTGATCTACAGTAACCACTCAGTAGCCTCACAGGACTTGTGTTGCCATGGTAAAGTACATCCCAACAAAGTCCCACACACACAGCTATTCAACTCTGTCTGCTGCTCCCAGATAGTTTATGGTGTTATCTAGAGCTCTGGAAAAAGGACAAATAACTTTTATATTCCATTGGTAGTCTGACTTCAAAATCAGTTGGGCAAGAGTTTTAACTGCCACTCTGATTCACATATTGAAGATGGAATGGTAGCTGCTGTTGCCAGTGAAGTCCCAGAATCCTCTCAGCTAATACAAGGGTGGCACAGCATGAGTCGTGTTAACAACACAAAGCTACAATCAACAACATAAATCAACTGCAAGTACAGTTTAAAAGACCTAGACGGACCCTGAGTAAGGACATTATGATTTGCTAGTCCATTCCTATAGATAAACAAGCAATTATTATTATCTCTCAATAATGTCATTCAGAACAGGGGACACTGGAGAGTCATTGTGACAGCCCGCTCTGGCCTCTGAGTCCCATGGCTATCTCTATACACACGCACGCACGCACACACACACACGTACACACACACGCAACAGTGGGTGACATCGCAGAGTGCCACCATTGCTGAAGGGATGGCATAGGTCATCCAGGATTCTGGCCAAAACAGACATGGTCAAATGCCCCTCTATTCCCGACATACTGCATTGCTTTACACATGGACGTGGTCGTGTAAGGTTGTTTAGTTAAATGTTGAAACTCTAACTGGGTATAAGTTAAGGTAGGCCTGAACCTTGATATGAAGCAAAACAGCTTGGTAGAGGACCTATAGTTACAATTTCTCATAACCTTTACAAAAATTCCCAGGTTTTCCAAGACCCCAATTGCAATATCAGAATTAGTAAGGAACAGGCAGGAAATCAGAGGATCATCTAGTTGGAATTTCTATCAGACCTTTGAATTGTGGGAACCTTACCTGAGTCTTTAACCCCTAGGCCAATCATTCAGCTATTAAACCACTTAATAGAATAAAAAACAAATGCAAGTATCTCCATGTGTGTAACAGCTTCCCTGCTAAAATAGTTGCTATATGATTAACCTGACAGCACTTAACAGTAGTTTGTTGCACCAAACCTCAGATGACCTGTGAAACTTGCACACAGTCATGTTTCAGTCTTGTTTCAACTTGCACCCCGCATCACCATCCACAGAACACAGTTTGTCTCTAATCATCCACATGTACAGGCAGAGTTAGTTCCATGTCTGCCTTCATAGTTGGGTTTGGTGAATGCTTTAGGTCATTTATTTACTGAAACAGCCTCGTCCCTACGATAGAGTGCTCTGTGGCATCCTTTGTGCCCTGAAGAGTATAGCAACATCGATCGAGAACAAAGGAGTCTTTTCACACTACCATTTGATAGTCAAGTCTCAAGTGTTCAAGTGCCTTAAGACCCCTTAAACACCCATTATATTCAAGACTAACAGAGAGTCTAGTGAGAATGTGTGCATCCCAAATGGCACCCTATTCTCTATATAGTGCACTACTTCTGACCTTGGCCAAAGGGAATACAATACCATTTGGGGAAACAGCAAAGTGAATTAGACTAAAGAAAATGTGGGACCTTGTCAACAATTAAGACTGAATGCTGTGGAAAATGTTTGGAGAAAGTATTTTGGTACTTTTATTTTGGTACCTCCTAAGACCTGAGCTTTGGTGCAGGAAGCCTAAAATGTCCACATATGTGGACACCGAGTCTGAGGAGGTTAAGTTAGGGATTTGTCCTTTCATTGTGTCTATATTTAAGCTAATTTTGTCCATAGTTGTGATTATGAATAAATTCTATAGATGTTATTATGGATGAATATTTTTCTATTTTTCTATTATGAAACAATAGTAAATTATACATGTCATAAATTACAGTTGCTGTGTCTTGGATCTAATATACTTTTATGACAATGGCATTAATCAGGCTCAAAACAGTGTGAACAGTTGCTAACAGTATGGGGTGATTTCTGTTAGTTGACCCATATTTGTCGACAGATTCAGAGAAAAAAAGCTGTTTGGATGAGACAAGATCTCATGAGACAAATCTGTTACTGGATGACAGCATGCTTACATATACTTGCCTTCTGGCAATGTATTGCACAGATGAGTGGTTAATTGTAACCATTAATTGTCCCATTTTAAAATGCCCATTTAAAATGCCCAATATCAACAAATAGTGCTATGGCAAGAAAAATCTCTTTCTCGGCACCAAGCTGTTCATTACAGTCTAGGTTGACATCCTGACCATGCTGCTAGCTGACGAGTGGCCAAGAATCATGGGTAATTTGTCAGCAGGGATTTCCTGATCTCATCATGGTCTAGCGACTCCCTGAGGCTGCTTGGACGCCTGCGAAGTTAACTGAGGTCGTCAGTCGTGGATACAACTGGATATGGCAAAGGTAGGAAAGGGACGTAAAAGGGGGTTGAGAAAAAGGGTGTGTGTGTGTGTATACGTGTGTGCTACTCACTCCTTGTGCCACCACGGTGACTGGGTGTGCCGCAGACCCATCTGTTCTCCATCTAGACATCACAATCGCAGCCAGCCAGCCGCTCTGGAATGTGGCACGGTCAGCCAATCGGAACAGACCACCATGACCCAGTACCTTTCCTGAACAAATGCTCCCACCATTTATATTTATATATATATAT
>JACXGI010009526.1:0-23252 GCA_016801175.1 Esox masquinongy
AGGATGCAATGGGCCAGCAGAGTTTGCCCAAATTGAACAGATTTTTATTTTCACTGCCTCGGCTGAACTGCTTTTACGAGGACAAGCCCCGCCGAATACGTCTGGATAGGATTCTGTACTCGGCTTAGCTCCACTGAAAACAAATATAGGCCACCCCAATCACACCGCTTCTTGTCTGGAAAACCCTTTAATCTATGTGCCAAAGAGGCATGCTTGTTCTTCATAGCACATTTGAAGAGATTAGTCTGAATTCCTTTCCTCTGCTGTATCTTCCTACAAATACGTTCAGTATGAGACTGCCATTGTAGACATGGCTGCTGATGTCAGAATGAGAGGCATCAGGTCCATCTACGAATGAATTATCTCCAACCAATCAATTTACATTTTAGTCATGATATATGTATATGGATACATACAGCTCCGGAAAAAATTTAGAGACCACTGCACCTTTTTCTTTCCTTTCCAAAAAAGTTGAAAAGGAAAGTTTTGAGTGAGGAACAGAAGTGTTCAATTTGCAGTGGTCTCTTAATTTTAACCCTTCTGTTCCTCACTCAAAACCTTCCTATTCAACTTTTCTGGAAAGGAAAGAAAATGGTGCAGTGGTCTCTTAATTTTTTCTGGAGTTATATGTATATGTTTTCCATGAAAATAAACATGAAATTGGTTTGAATAGGAAATATAGCAAAACGAATATAGTGACAAATTAGAAAGAAAGATTTTTATAATAATATGTGATAATAATTGTGTCCTTCACTCAACTTTGCTTTCATCAAAAAGACTCCATTTGCAGCAATTACAACCTTGCAGACCTTTGGCATTCTATTTGTAAATTTGTTGAGGTTCTGAAAAGAATTCACCGCACAGATTTGAGATCTGTGACTGTGCTGGCTACTCCATTATAGACAGAATACCAGCTGACTGCTTCTTCCTGAAATAGTTCATAGTTTGGGGCTGTGCTTTTTAGTTCTCACTTAGGTTGCAACATAGATAATATAACATATCTATGGGTTGCAACATATCAGAAAGGAAGCAAAGATTTTAATTCAGTTTTTAGAGAAAAACTACACTCTCTTAATAAGATTGAGTCAATGTAGTCATTACAACTTCTCAGCTTAAATGCTGTTCAGAAAAAAAGATGTTTTCCTCACCAGAGTGATCATTAGCCAACACCACAATCCCCTTTAACTTTACCAGCTGATCCATGGTTGCCCTTAACAAAGTTAGACACGTTATCCCTTTGACTGACCTTAATGAGCCCGGAACTTCTCCTTTCCAGGATCCACATTGCCAGGAATGAACATTAGCCTCACGCCACACACGTGTGTCTGCATTACCTGCACGCTTATCCGTATCTCCGGTCTGACAGGTTGAGGTTCTGGACGATGGAGTCTCTGTTCAGCGGTGAGCTGAGGCTACTGGGAGGTGGCGACGGCCTAAAGGAAGATGGCTGTGGGGACGTGGGCTGGTCCTCATCGCCGTTGCCTGATGACATTTACTCCACCTCCCACTTTGCCCTAATCGCTGCCTACCAGGACATCAAGACACGGCTGGCGGGCCTGGAGAGGGAGAACAGTGACGTCAAGAGGAAGCTGAAGATCTACGAGATCAAGGTACGGTAGATAGTTTCAGGCCTTGGGATGCTGGTACTGTGACATGTGTCCTATTAGCGTCTCCTGGTCCTGTGACCTGTGAAACGTGCTCCAGTTGGGGCTCTGGGATTCAGGGCCGGTAAAACTCTTGAATTAGGAGCAAGAATGGCAAGCAAGAGAAGGGGAATAGTAACAACAGAAATAGGAACAAGTGAAATAGGAACAACGGATGTGGAATATGAAGAAGAGAAGTAACAAGATAAGTGGGATATAAACAACACAAGTGGAATAGGAACAAGAGAAGTGAAACAGGAACAATTGATGAGGAATATGAACAAGAGAAGGAACAAGATAAGTGGAATATGAACAACATAAGTGGAATAGGAACAAAGGAAGTGAAATAGGAACAGTATGTGGAATAGGAACAAGATGAGTGGAATAGGAAAAAGAGAACAGTGGAGTAGGTCTCACCAGCAGATCGTTGTTCCACTTGACAGCTTTTGCTGTTTTCAGGGCCAGCGATCTTTGTGTGACATGTCTGGTGGTGTTGCTGAGTCAGTAACGTGTCACTTTACATGCATGGTGCCGCATGGCTGTCCCACCTGCCAGCCCCCCCTCGTCCCACCTGCCAGCCCCCCCGTCCCACCTGCCAGCCCCCCTTGTCCCACCTGCCAGCCCCCCCCGTCCCCCCTGCCAGCCCCCCGTCCCCCATGACTGTAAGGTGACCCTGGGCCAGAGAACAGCGCTGCAGGTGGCAGGAAAGAGAGAAAAGGGGCGGAGACACGGGATGGTGAGTGACAAGGATTGAGGGAGAAGAAGAGATGGGGACGAAGAATGGAGAGTTTTACAGTGAGGGAGGAGGAGAGGGTGAGAGAGAAGGACAGGAGAGAGAGAGAGAAATGGGGATGGACAGCCTCCCCTTGGGGCTTCGTTTCAGATTGCTCATTTGTCTCTGTCCTGCACCCCAGATGTTGGTGCGCTCACTAACAGACACATCCATTACCAGTGGTCCTCAAATCTGTCCTCGGGGACCGCCTGTCACTAGACCTCAACCAGCTCATCTGATTCATCTAGTCAGGGACGGGATCATTTGTTGACAAATTGAATCAGGTGTACAAGCTCTGGAATAGCTAAAAAACATGGAATGACTGGCAGTCCCAGAGGAGAGGGCTGAGAGGCCCTGCATTACAAAGCAGCTGGCACTCAAAGCTTGGGGCTGCCATTGGGTTGCAGTACTGTTGAATGCCAATATTATGAGAACCTGTTCAGTATAATCACTCTGAATTGTGTTAATTTGGTTACTTGGTTACGGAATTAGTCTTTGGATACTGACTTCACATGTCCGAGGTAATACTGTACATCCATCCTCACTCACTGCAGCGCAACAGACCCCATGTTGATTACAACGTATACGTACGAAAACAAACAGACATTCTGTCACGGTGAGCATGTAAATTATGGATGGGAATGCTGTTTCTCGTCTACAGCTCAGCATTAAACACACCAGTGTCTTCCAAGGTCATCACTAAGCTCAGGAACCTGGGACTGAAAACGTCTCAGCAACTGGCTCCTGGACTTCCTGGAGGTTCGCCCACAGGCGGTTAGGTCAGGCAGCAACCCCTCCGTGAGGCTCATCCTCAACACAGGCCCTCCTAACGGGCACGTGCTTAGGGCCTGTTTACACTACAACAGTTGTGGTGACAGTGATTTAATTGAAGTGCCATTTACATAACGTGAATACAATTTCATTTTCACACTGGTAACGAGGAAGTGTCGCACATGCGTACGCAGTGTTTTGGCTAGACCACTAACCTGAAACACGTATGAACTCACTGACGGTGTTGTTCACCTGGTAACTAACATGGCAGTCTTCGTCCAACAAGTGCTGTTGCTGGTGATAGTAGAATTTTATGGGTGCCAGTGTGAGAGTTTTTCATTTGCTTCCCAGTGATTAAAATATTTTTCTTTATGTTTCTGTTTATACAATGAGCCGGAAGGAGTTCAGAACCAGACTTCCTATGTCATTACTCATTCCACTCCAATACATACTGAGCGCGACATAAACATTTAGGCCTCAATAGGCTCGGGGAGTATGTGTCGGACATGTGTCCGAGGATTTGGCATGGACCCTCTGATCCTAAAGAACTATGTAGAGCTGCACCACTGAGGGCATGTTAACAGGCTGCATTGCCTCTTTGTCTAGTAACTATACTCCCTTCGATCGGCAGTTGTCACGCACACAGACACACACACACACACACACACAAGCAAATACACACTTGTTCAAACATATAGACGCAGCACACACGCACACACACACAAACACACACACACACACACATACAAGCACACACACACACACACACTTTTTCCATACAAGTAGGTGCTGCACACACAACACAACCCCCATACCCTTGTTCATACGCATAGACACTGCGCGCACACACACACACACTCCCAACACACACACACACATACTCATCACATTCATTGTTACGGCTAATGTTAATTGCCCATCTGCTGGTAGTCCTTTAAACAGCCTGGTGTTGTTATTATGTGTTCTCCATATATTCCTTGCTTTTGTAATTTGTCTCACTGTGTGTTTATTATTTGTGTTACTGCCTACTATCTCAGTTTTATTTTATTTACTTGTGTCTGCATGTATTTACTTCTATCTGCAGACTAAAAAGACCTGACAGAGAGCTGTGCAGAAATGTAGAGTACTAATAGGCGGGTGAAACGTTTGCTCCTGAGTGCAGTACATTTCTTTAGCAGTAAATGGGACTTGTTTTAGGCTGCAGAGAGAGACATTTAAGGCTTCTGACAATAGGCCTAGTAAAAGAAGTGTTATTTTGTGGTGATGTGTCTGATTTTGAAAGCTGCTGATGTGTTCATGCGGGCAGTTACTTCAGTCATGTGTTGTTGCGCACAAGTGGAGTTTGCAGGCCAGTGGTTCTCAACAGGGGGCCACAAGAGGGCCTCAGAGAGCTGCCAGGGGGGCATCAGAGAGATGCCAAGGGGACCTCAGAGAGCTGCCGGGGGGCCTCAGGGAGCTGCCAGGGGGGCCTCAGAGAGCTGCCAGTGGGGCCTCAGGGAGCTGCCAGGGGGGCCTCAGGGAGCTGCCAGTGGGGCCTCAGGGAGCTGCCAGTGGGGCCTCAGGGAGCTGCCAGTGGGGCCTCAGAGAGCTGCCAGTGGGGCCTCAGGGAGCTGCCAGTGGGGCCTCAGGGAGCTGCCAGTGGGGCCTCAGGGAGCTGCCAGTGGGGCCTCAGGGAGCTGCCAGTGGGGCCTCAGGGAGCTGCCAGTGGGGCCTTGAGATGATAAGGAAAAGTCTTGATAAAAAAACAACTATTACTATGACTAATATCTATATGCTATTACTATACGTTATCTAATAACGAACATTTATTTAATGAAAATAACTTTAAAATGTGTTTTTATCTTGTATCTCCCTGAAACTCATTTGGACCCTCTGAAACACATATTTACATAAACAGTTGGATTGGCTGATATGGTCTAAAGCCCACCCCAGTACCCAGATCACCTTTGTCACGTCACGCAATTGGCTAAACCCAAAGTCCCACACAAATGAGACGAAACCCAGCGTCTTTCTCAAACAATAAAAAGAGGATTATGTTAATTTTCAAAATGTAGATGTTATTTCCAACCTCATAGTGTGACCTCATTTCCTTCTGCACAGGGCCTTCAAGTCTGGCTAAGAGTAAGATGCCTGAGAAGTGCAGAGTTTAGAGTGGCTGGTGCCCCTCTGTGACCCATGGGAGTCCAGAGCTCCAACACAGTTTGCTCATTCAGTCTGAGTAGAAAGCGTTGTTTCTCTAAATGTAAAAGCTCTGTTTGGTCCTCACGTCACCATCACTGGATGTAAGTCAGTAAAAAATGAAGGAGTCGTGCATTATGTCAAAACCATCATGTGGTTTTATAATACAACGTGTTCTTTCCCTTCTTTCTGCCTAGTTTCCTGAACTATACAGATAATTAGCTCACTCTGTGCTGTCACTCTACGCCCAGTTCTTCTCTGTATTCATGGAATAATCTGGGAGTTATGAGCATTAAGCCCAACAAGCTTTTTTGTTACATTGGTATGTATGGACAGTATGTGGGGAGGAAGTTACATGACAAAAGTCGTGCTATATGTAATCTATGTCGTGTTCCCGTCTCCTCTCCTCAGTTCCCGATGATCAGTGAGTTTGGCGATGACAGGAACTCTTACTGCAGCTTCGAGCCCAAGGAGGCAGCCCTGCTGCAGTCGGAGAACGGCAACCTGCAGCAGAGAGTCAGCGCCCTCGCCCACGAGGTGAGACTGAGGGAAATAAACAAAGTCACGGGATCATCTCGACGACTTTTGAAACGTGCCATTAATTGGCAAGTAAACTTAATCGGTTTAAAGGATATGTGTGTGGAAGCAGGTGGCAGTCGGTGGACTGCTACACTGTTTAAACACTTTAGACACTACAGTTTAGACACGCAGTTGGTGTCTACGGCTGTGTCTGTCGGTCGGAGAGTAGCAGGGGAGGCAGAAGAGGAGAGTGTGTGTGCGTGTGCGTGTGTGTGTGTAGTTGTGCTCATAAGTTTGCATACCCTGGCAGAAATTGTGAAATTCTGGCTTTGATTTTGAAAATATGACTGATCATGCAAAAAAACTGTCTTGTATTTAAGGATAGTGATCATATGAAGCCTGTTATTATCACAGTTGTTTTTGGCTCCTTTTTAAATCATAATGATAACAGAAATCACTCAAATGGCCCTGATCAAAAGTTTACATACCCTTGAATGTTTGGCCTTGTTACAGACACACAAGGTGACACACATAGGTGAAACTGACAATTAAAGGTGAATTTCCCACACATGTGGTTTTTTAAATTGCAATTAGAGTCTGTGTATAAATAGTCAATGAGTTTGTTAGCTCTCACGTGGATGCACTGAGCCGGCTAGCCATGGGGAGCAGAAAAGAACTGACAAAAGACCTGCGTAACAAGGTAATGGAACTTTATAAAGATGGATTAGGATATAAAAAGATATCCAAAGCCTTGCAAATGCCAGTCAGTACTATTCAATCACTTATTAAGAGGTGGAAAATTCAGGGATCTCTTGATACCAAGCCAAGGTCAGGTAGACCAAGAAAGATTTCAGCCAAAACTGTCAGAAGAATTGTTCGGGATACAAAGAAAAACCCACAGGTAAGCTCAGGAGAAATTCAGGCTGCTCTGGAAAAAGACAGTGTGATTGTTTCAAGGAGCACAATACGACGATACTTGAACAAAAATGAGCTGCATGGTCAAGTTGCCAGAAAGAAGCCTTTACAAAAAGCCCGGTTACAATATGTCCGACAACATCTTGACACACCTCACAGCTTTTGGCACACTGTAATTTGGAGTGACGAGACCAAAATAGAGCTTTATGGTCACAACCATAAGCGCTATGTTTGGAGAGGGGTCAACAAGGCCTCTAGTGAACAGAATACCATCCCCAATGTGAAGCATGGTGGTGGCTCACTGATGTTTTGGGGGTGTGTGAGCTCTAAAGGCATGGGGAATCTTGTGAAAATTGATGGCAAGATGAATGCTGCATGTAATCAGAAAATACTGGCAGACAATTTGGGTTCTTCTGCATGAAAGCTGCGCATGGGACGCTCTTGGACTGTCCAGCACAATCTCCTGACCTTAATATCATCGAGCCACTCTGGGGAGATCTCAAACGTGCAGTTCATGCAAGATGACCAAAGACTTTGCATGACCTGGAGGCATTTTGCCAAGATGAATGGGCAGCTATACCACCTGCAAGAATTTGGGGCCTCATAGACAACTACTGCAAAAAACTGCACACTGTCATTGATGCTAAAGGGGGCAATACACAGTATTAAGAACTAAGGGTATGCAGACTTTTGAGCAGGGGTCAGTTCATTTTTTTCTTTGTTGCCATGTTTTGATTTATAATTGTGCCATTCTGTTATGACCTATGTGAATGTGAATCCCATAAGAAATAAAATATGTTTTTGCCTGCTCCCTCATGTTTTCTTTACAAATGGTACATCAATTACCAATTCTCCAAGGGTACACAAACGTTTGAGCGTTCAATTTGCAGTGGTCTCTTAATTTTAACCCTTCTGTTCCTCGCTCAAAACCTTCCTTTTCAACTTTTTTGGAAAGTAAAGAAATTTTTCCCAGAGATGTATATTACCAATTCTCCAATGGTTTGCAAATATTTGAGCACAACTGTATGTGTGGAGGAATGATGCAAAACCGTGACGAAAGAAGAGCGAGGGGGAGGACGTAGTTCATGTGGGACAAAGAGAAAAGCTCAGCCCTGGTAAACACAAGGTCACTTGCTGTGACACGGGTTTTTATGAGAATTGAACGTCACGCCTTTGCCACCCCTGCCGATCTGATGAAGGGGCTTAGGAAACCACTACCTAGGAAACCACGGTTGCCATCGATACAGCCAGGAGTAAATCTGGTTCACGTGTAATCCATCTCCTCTTCACTGCCACACTTACAGCCTGGCACACCTTGGCCATGTTTTGACTGTGTAACCATAGACACACTGCCTCTGAATCTTCGCTCAGGCATCTGGTTCCGTCACATTACTCCCTTTGTATTGCCTCGTCTTCGCTCTTTCTCTCTGTTTCATTCGCTCCCTTTTTTTCTCTATGGACCTACTCCTCTCTCTTTCTCTTCCTTCTCTTGTGTGTGTCTTGCTTTCTTTCTCTCTGGCATTACTTATCAGCTTCTTTCAGGTCCCCAAATCTTTGTCAGCCTTTCCCCAGTGATCCCTACCCCTTTCTTTATCTCATTCATTTGTCTACCTGGTTTTCCATGTTTATGATTGGATATCATTATCACTATTAACGGTCTATGACATCCTAGCTGCGTGGAATGTTCACATGGACCATGTTTATGCCTGGTTCTAACATGCGTTCTTTGTCCTTTTCTTGTCCACATTCTTGTTGTGCCTACTGCCCACATTTTCAGTGTGTGTACATGTTAGTAAAATGTTTCTGTTATCCATCCACATACTGTTTGCATTGTGACCAGATTTAATTATCCTTCTGTGTACATCCTATTTTGGCAGATATTCTTTCTTTTTTTTTTACTAATATTGATATCATAAATCAATGCTGTACCTTTTAATCGTCTACTTCCAACAATGTCAGCGCAAACAAATTGTGGACCAAAAGCCATGTTATCAGTTCAAAGGAGCCATGTTATCAGTACAAAGGAGCCATGTTATCAGTACAAAGGAGTCATGTTATCTGTACAAAGGAGTCATGTTATCTGTACAGAGGAGTCATGTGATCCTCAGTGGGATTAGGTTGCTACTGTTAATATGTAACTGCACAGTAATAACTATTAAAAACAATGTTACCTTGGTGTTGCTGCAGAATTATGTGGTAATAAGGCTGTAGGACTATCTGTCGTTTCACAATATTACCAAGAAATGTGTAATTATGTTATACTACATTTACATTAACTACATTCATTGCTGCGAGAGAAAGCCCTCATCCTCTTGGATGAGGCTGAAGTGGAGTGGGTAGATTCAATTTCAGTGGGCATTGTCCACATCAACCCAGACAGTTATGAAGAAAGCATTGCAGTGGGCATTGTCCACATCAACCCAGGCAGTTATGAAGAAAGCATTTCAGTGGGCATTGTCCACATCAACCCAGACAGTTATGAAGAAAGCATTTCAGTGGGCATTGACCACATCAACCTAGACAGTTATGAAGAAAGCATTTCAGTGGGCATTGTCCACATCAACCTAGACAGTTATGAAGAAAGCATTTCAGTGGGCATTGTCCACATCAACCTAGACAGTTATGAAGAAAGCATTTCAGTGGGCATTGTCCACATCAACCCAGACAGTTATGAAGAAAGCATTTCAGTGGGCATTGTCCACATCAACATAGACAGTTATGAAGAAAGCATTTCAGGGAATTTTCTTCCTGAATGCTGAAAAGGCTTCTAAAAATCTTGAAACAGTTCCACAGCTGCGCTATTGAAAAGCCTCTTAACAAGCTGCACCAACGCAACTGTACCACCCTCGATCACAGGTTTGTATGAACGCACACAACACTATACCCACATTCGCACACATACAGTACAAATGCAGTTTAACACACACACGAAACAGCTTCTGATTGCATATCCATAGTGAAATCGGTCAGGCCTTCCCTCGGAGGAAGAAGTGGCGGGCCGACATCCAAACATTGTCACCAGCAGAGTGCCAGCAGGGGGGAGGGAGAAATGTAGTTTAGCGTCATCCGCATGACAGTGATAGGAGAGAACATGTAGGGATGTGACCGTGCCAAGTGACTTTATGTATAGAGAAATGAGGAGAGGGCCCAAAACCCAGCCCTGAGAATGTCAGTGGTGCGGAAATCATCAACCATCTTTTCAGAGTGATTGATAAAATAATCTCAAGAGAGGGAATGTTTAGGCAGAGGAGGTGGAGGATTAAAGATAGAAGAGACAGTGGCAGAAGAGCTTCCTGGGGTTAGAGGAAAAAGCTTGACATTTTGAGTGACAGAAAGTGGCTTTAACAGCAAATCAATAGGAAGAGAAGGTAGCTGGAAGGGAGAGAAAAGGTGAGAGGTCACCTGGAGGTTTAGTCTTCCTCCATTATTTCTAAGCGGCCCGCAGCCTTGTTCTATGAGCTTGCCTTGAGTCACTCAGCCACAGATCAGGAGGGTTGAGTCCGTTTGGAGGAAAGGGGACAGTGAGAGCCAAAGGTTGTGGAGTGAAAGAAGAAGAGGTATTGAAGAGGCAGAATCAAGAGACAGAAGGGACAATGATTTAGCAGATGGGGATGATGATTGCATAGATGAGGAGACACTAGTAGGGGAGAGAGAACAAAGACGATGCCACTGCATGACAAAAAGGGAAAGAGTAAAATGGAGTGAAATGAAGGGTGAAAAGGATTTAATCAAAGGTAATTGTTCTCTAATCATTAATTAATCATTACTCACACATTTGTAAATGTGACCTAGTAACCGAGTCATTCAATCCTTTAGAAACAACTTTTATGGTATTTAATTATGATTCATTAAAGGGGCATTATGTATAATATTTACAGACCCTTTATTCAATACCTTGTAGGAGTGCCCCTTTGGCAGTAGCCACAGCGTTGAGTCTTCTGTCTTCTGGATTATACCTCTACCAGCTTTGCACAACAACATCTGGGCAGTTTCTCCCATTCTTTCTTCCAGAGTCGCTCAAACTCTGTTAGATTGAAGTGCGAGCTTTAGGTCTCCCCGCGGATGTTCAATTGGGTTCAAGCCCAGGCTTTGGCTGGGATGCTTTTCTGCTAACGTACAAGAAAATGCCTCCAAAATCACTGGACAGTACAATAATACAGCAAGACAATATTACTGGAAACATGGTGCCACTGTTACTAGGGAGGCAGTTCAGGGACAAAACAATGGAAAGTGGCATTCCCTTTACCTTCTCCAGATTCAGATCCAGTTGAACAATTATGCAGAAAAAGAATTCAAAACAAGCAACAGCTGAAGATGTCTGCAGTACTGGGCTGACAGAGAAGATACCTGGTTGAGTGACATGCAGACTTCAGGCAATAATATAATTTATATTTAGTATATGTAACTTCGGACGTTATATTAATCCCAAAACTATTGGTGGCCTGAAAAAAAAGTTTTGCCATTTCTAAATGGTGAAACACGAACGCCTAGACCTTAAAGCTGAGAGTATATTTAAAGCTGAGATTCATTTTTTTTAATGTCAGATCCATACTTTTGGAGTATAGAGCAAAAATAAGAAAATATTATTTACTATCCCAATAATTATGGCGGCCTCTGTAGGTTATAATAAACAATTTACTATTAGTTAAGTGTTTTGACTCATGTTTAATGGTTTGTTTCAATTTTACAGTGTAAGTTCCTCTGAAGGTAATGTGCAACAATTATAATGTTTATGTCTAATCTTGCAAAATCACAAGCGGGAAGAGACCCACAGAGTTAGTGTCATGTCCTGTATAAATATCATAATGCTGTTTTACTTCAGACCTCAGAAATGTTTGGGGAAAAAAATCCACTCAAACATGTTAATTTGCTTTGTTTCAATCAGAAACCGAAAGTGATACTGGCTTTCAAATCATTGGCATCCTTTCCTTCTTCTTTCCTTTCGCTCTGTCTGACTTTCAGCTCCAGAAGAGGAAGGAGCGTGAGGAGCAGCTTGAGGATGTGATCCAGGCCTATGAGAAGATCCACATGGAGAAGAGCAACCTCCAGAGAGACCTGGACACAATGGTCAGAGACATCCCCTCCTCGATCCCTGCCTCCCTCCATCTTTCCAACCATTCACTCCTCCATCCCTGAATCCTTCCACTCGTCCATCCTCCCAGGGCAATTCCTACAGCTGCTCACACCCTCAGTCAGTAGTGGTCATTTTGTGACTGACAACGATACCCTGGTACTACAAGCCAGGTTGAATCACAGTGAGGAGAACACAACGAAGATGACTTCCATGATACAGTACAAGTCTAAGAAGATATCCCAAGTGAAACAGCAACACCGCACACATCATTGTCATCTTCATGTGTTTGTGTGTCTGTGTTTAATCCTAGACCAGCCTGGTGGAGAAGCACATGGGACGCATCCTGGATCTGGAGTCAGCTCTGAGGCAGAGAGACAGCTCCTTACAAAAGCTCAGCGCACAGCTGCACACCAAGGACATCCAATACCTTCAGCTGCACACCAAGGACATCCAATACCTTCAGCTGCACAGCCCCGAGAATCACAGTGAGTCTAAACGTTTTCAGTTTGACACATGCCATGTTGGTGCTTGCTGGATGGCTACGCTTCTCTCTCTTTTTTGCTGGCACTTGTATGATATGTAATGGATGACACTGTTCACAGACTATGTTGTCGGTAGGCTCTTGTAGGATCCAGGAGTGGATTTCAGATTATTAAAGTTTCACGTCAACGGAAAAAAATATATATTGTCAGCTTTACCATCCACAGAAATGGGGAAATTGAAATGGATTAGACCCGGGTTGCTCCAAAGCAATTCCACAAGTTTTTACTTTAAAAGGTAGGCCAAACAAAAAGCAACAAGTGAAAAATTCAACAAACTAATGCACAATGTAAAAACAATGTAATACAAGCATGATGTTTTTTTGTTCATATTCATAGCACATTTTGTAGTGTTGCCATAAACTTTACGAAACAAGTGGTCCTGAACTAACTTGCAAGGTTAAACAAAATGGTCCCCTTCCGAGGACCAATCTTCTCCACCCAGCCCCGCTGCTTCCTGTATGCTAATTAGGCAGAACATGAACATTAATGTGTTGGTTTTCTGTAATTATGGAAGTTGTGTGCATGATAGTGTGGGCAATGAACTGCATTATTTTATCTGTGTGTGTATGTGTGCGTGTGAATAAATATGTTATTTCAACAGTCCATCTGTCTGCATATATATATATATATATATATATATTTATTTATTTATGGGTTATTTCCAGGGCCTATGTGTATGTCGTTGGGTGTGTGTGTTATTTCCATGGTCTATGAGTATATCTTTGTGTGTGCGTATATGTTTGTTATTTCCAGGGTCAAGTGTATTTCTTTGTGTGTGTGTGTCTGTATGTATTTGTGTGTTATTGTGTGTTATTTCCAGGGAATATGTGTTTGTCTTTTTGTGTGCGTGTGTGTGTGTGTGTGTGTGTGTGTATATCTGTTTGTTATTCCAAGGGTCTAAGTGTGTGAGTTTATGTTGTGTGAGCTGGTCAACTGGGTGAAATGAGATTACAACTCCTTCATCCCCTGTCCCTTAACATCAAAGTATAATGATGGGTTATTCAAACACTAGTGTAATGAAGCCCCTCTGGATTCATTGTGTGGGTGTGTGTGTGTGTCTGTCACCCTCACCCCAGTGCTGGACTGTCCTGGACTGACCCTGCAGAGCTCCCGCAGTCTAGACACTCTGTCAGACCTGAAGCTGCAGCGCCTGGAGGCGGAGCTTGAAGGGGCGCGGCACGCGGCCCAGGGGGCATGTCAAAGGGAGGAGGAGGTTAAGGCCGAATGTGAGAGACTGCGGGAAGAGCTGAGACAAATCCAAAACAACCACAGAGCCAGGGTCGGTGAACAGCACGCACACATACACTGCCGTTCAAAAGTTTGGGGTCACTTAGAAAGTTTGGGGTCCATGAAAGCATATATGAAATTAGTTTGAACAGGAAATATAGTCATTGATAAGGTTTGAAATAATGTTTTTTTATTGAAATAATAATTGTGTCCTTCAAACTTCGCTTTCATCAAAGAATCCTCAGTTTGTAGCAATTACAGCCTTGCAGACCTTTGGAATTCTAGTTGTCAATTTGTTGAGGTAATCTGAAGAGATTTCACCCCATGCTTCCTGAAGCCCCAACCACAAGTTGGATTGACTGGATGGGCACTTCTTACATGTCACATGGTCAAGCTGTTCCCACAACATCTCAATAGATTTGAGATCTGTGACTATGCTGACCACTTTATTATAGACAGAATACCAGCTGACTGCTTCTTCCCCAAATTATTCTTGCGTAGTCTGGAGCTGTGCTTTGGGTCACTGTCCTGTTGTAGGAGGAAATTTGCTCCAATCAAGCGTCATCCACAGGGTATGGCATGGCATTGCAAAATGGAGTGATACCCTTCCTTCTTCAAGATTCCTTTTACCCTGTACAAATTTCCAACCTAACCACCACCAAAGCACCCCCAGATCATCACATTGCCTCCATCATGCTTGACAGATGGTGTCACACACTCCTCCCACTCCTCTTTCTATTCTGGTTAGAGCCAGTCTGCACTGTTCTGTGAAGGGAGTGGTACACAACGCTCTATGAGATTTTCAGTTTCTTGGCAATTTCTTGAATGGAATAGCCTGATGAGGTTGAGAAGAAAGTTCTTTGTTTCGGGTCATTTTGAGCCTGAAATCAAATCCACAATTGCTGATGCTCCAGATACTCAACTAGTCTAAAGAAGGCCGGTTTTATTGCTTCTTTAATAAATAAAAAAACAGTTTTCAGCTGTGCTAACATAATTGCAAAAGGGTTTTCTAATGATCAATTAGCCTTTTAAAATGATATACTTAGATTAGCCAACATAGCGTGCCATTGGAACACAGGACTGATGGTGGCTGATAATGAGCCTCTGTACACCTGTGTAGATAATTCATAGGAAATCATCCATTTCCAGCTACAATAGTAATTTCATTGATCAATTTGCTTATGTTTCGAAAACAAGGACATTTCTAAACGGTAGTATATCTAACACAATCTAGTACATTCACCTTCCATTTTCCAAAGCGTAGTCAGTTCTGTCCAACGCCAGTTCTCGCTCAACTCTTGCAGTCACATTTTGTGCAAGCCCTTTCGAGCATCACATGCTAATTTACTGTCACACTCTACTTCAACAGGAAATGACTTCGTCGTGTGAGCAGTGTGATGTGGAGTGGATAAAGAAGGTGGGAGATGAGCAGTAAGTGACCACAATAAACATTATCAGTATCTCCAAAGGACCTGCAACTGCTTACAGAAAGAACGAAAACAGTGTGCTACATGTTACCACCTGTTCTGTATCTGAAGGTCAAGACTCTAGGGGCCAGTTTAGTGGACAAAGGTTAAACCTAGTCCTGAAATTATTATAATTTTGAGTTTTTTTGTCCAGGCCCTGGGTTAACCAGCCCTAGAGGGTGTAAATGACCGTTCCAAGGACAAAAAAAAATCAGCTGAAAGCTCTGTGAAAGTACCGCAATTCAGAGTCCGCAACTAAAATATAATATCTTTCACCTAAATTGTTTTTAATAAATGTTGAGGAACAAATAAATACCTATTATTACATACCAATTGTCAAAACACATATATTATTGCTTATAATACCATTTATCCTTTTTCTGCTGAAGCACAACTGTATTTTTATTTTTACATTTGAAAACCACCTTGTTTCCCCAGACCACAACTTAAAAACAACTGCACTTGGACAACATTTGGGCTCGAATTCAAAAAAAACAAATGAGTCATTTATCTGGCCCATTATCAAGTTCAACTTCAACAATGTCCGTCACATTAGCATTGATTTGTTTTCTTAGTATATTTCTGCCCACAGCGCACCTCGTACTGCACACCAACAGAGCTGGTGGGCCTTGGTGTCCTTCAGCGTTGGGCCTTGTAGTGCAGTAAGGCAACAGTAGAGGGCAGTGTGAGTACAGAGGTTTCCTAACCTACCCGGGCCACTTCTCATTGTTTCTTTAGGGGAAGCAACAGTGACGCCTCTGTGTGGCCCCCTTCTCCCCTTGCCCCTTCACCTATCAAAGTCAGGCACGGCACACACAGCTCACCCACCATGCTATTGTAAAACCACACATTCTCAAAGGCTGAGGCCTTGATCAGAACATAAGAAAGTGAAAGTAAAGTGTACGGTAGTGATTGAGGTTGTGTGGGGTAGAGGCCTGGTAGGGGAAGCCTACTGCTTTTCCAGACCTCAGTCACATTCAGTTTCCCTACCTTAATCACCCACCTACCTGTTATCTCTTATTGTCTTTCTGAATGGCAGCTGACTTCTTGTAAGTGCTCTCTTTTAATATAAACGTCTTCATGAACTGGCCGCATGTGGTGCGTGTTTTGGAGTGCAACTGTTTGACCCTAACAGACGGTTACAACTTTATTTACTGAACGGAAAAATACAGATTGTTATATGTGTTATTTCCTAAATGATTATACATTTTATTATGAACTATTTTGGTCTTATTGCTTACAGTATGGAAATCACCATCTAATACGGTCATTTTGTGCTGGTCTCATCCGAGAGCTAAGGGGTCTCATCCGAGAGCTAAGGGGTCTCATCCGAGAGCTAAGGCGTCTCATCCGAGAGTTCAGGAGTCTATGAGGCCTCATCCTCTCGGCCTCTGAAGCTTCACGTGCCGATATTTATCACTGACCAATGGAACTTTAGCTGAGAAATGATGTGTTGTTTGTACATGTTACGTTTCGGATTGACGTTTCTTACGGTTGATTGACAGCAGAACTCAATAGGCGGAGGGTGGACTAGATGTAACAGCATGCAGCCAAAAGGTCTTTTCAGACATAGAAACTGCAAGTCTACAGACATTACTTTCTAATGTGTGTTCAGAGGTCAGATCTAGCTTATTCAGCCAGCCCACTCACACTTCCTCTCCCACACACACAAACACACACAAACACAAACACACACACACACACACACACACACACACACACACACCAGCGTAAAGATGGGCTGTTATGAGTCTCCTCTCTCTATTCACAATCACCTCCCACACACATACACACATATAGTGTCTCTACCCCTCTCTCTTTGTCTATCTCCCATCTCCCCCTCTCGATTTCTCTCTTTCTCTCAAACATCTCCTAGCAGCTTTTCCAAAACATGGCGAGATGCTGTGTATTGAGGTTTTAGCAGTTTTTATGAAGAAACAGAGGGGTTCACACATAAAAGGTCGCACACGGTGCTTTGATTTTGATGCTTTCAAGGCCATTTACTTTTCAAAGATTGTTAAATGGCACAGGTAAGTGGAGAATTGCCTGAGATGAAGTTTGAAAATGCAGAGTTGCATATGACAAAATGGTCAATAAATATGTCTTACTCAGACTGGACTGTAAAGGATAATGGAGAAAAATAATTTAGCCTCTCAAAGAGAATATCCTCAAAGACCTGAGAGAGTTTGATAGAGACCGCTCAAAGAGAATATCCTCATAGACCAGAAAGAGTTGGATGGAGACATTTGAAAGACAATGTCTTCATTGACATGAAAGAGTTTAATAGAGACCATTCAAAGAGAATATCCTCATAAACCTGAAAGAGTTGGATAGAGACCGTTGAAAAACAATGTCTTCATTGACATGAAAGAGTTTAATAGAGACCATTCAAAGAGAATATCCTCATAAACCTGAAAGAGTTGGATGGAGACCGTTGAAAACGTCCCTGGTGGCTTCCGTGGTTCCTGTAAGGCCTGAAGATTTTTTCTGTTTCTGCTTGTTCTGAAGCTGTATGTGGGGTAATGAAGGGGATTCGGTAGCCCACTCTGTCTGTCTGAGTCATACATGCGTGTTGAGGAGGACTATGTAGGCCCGTCTAAAGGTCTGAGTCTACCAGCTAACCGGTGGAACTGTCTCGTCTGTGGTCAAAATGAAAGCATTTCTTGAGAGGGAGATAAAAATAGCACAGAATAGAAAATTATCTGAAATGTTTCGATTAACATGGAGTTGTTCGCTTGCTGTGATTGATCTCATTCTCTTGAGTAGGACTTGACGTTGGTGAAAACAAATCTTCAAGGTTATTACACGGGGAGTCAGAAGATTTACAATAACCACTCACAATGACTGTTTTCTATTATCTGATGCTTTACTGTTTACTGATCAAAAAACCTACAGGCAAAATGTCATACCTATTTTAATTGTCCTGATTCACTGTCTCTCTTTTTCCCAAACACAATCACACAATATGACAAAATTATGTTATTCGGTGGTTTGCATAGAGTTCTAATAAAATGTAGCTGAAGTTACTGTCATTTCCTCGAAGATTCACATTTTCCATTGCTAGCACCTTGCTCAATAGGATGTGCGTTCTTTACCAGTCATTTTACGATCCTTATCTGCCGCCATCATCCATATGTGGACTAACAGTGTTAAAGTTCAGCTAAATTAAAAGTTTCCTTTTTCGACTTTTTTGGAAAGGAAATAAAAAGGTGCAGTGGTCTCTTAAATTTTTCCTGAGCTGTATAGACAGCTGGAATAGCCATACAAATCTGATAAACAAGTGTTAATAACCAAAGACTGATAGATGTCAAATGTTATCTGATAGACATTGTGTTTGTAACCATAGATATCTGATAGACATCAAGTGTTAGTAACCATACATATCTGATAGACGTCAAGTGTTAGTAACCATAGATATCTGATAGAAGTCAAGTGTTAGTAACCATAGATATCTGATAGACATTGTGTTAGTAACCATAGATATCTGATAGACATCAAGTGTTAGTAACCATAGATATCTGATAGATGTCAAGTGTTAGTAACCATAGATATCTGATAGATGTCAAGTGTTAGTAACCATAGATATCTGATAGACATTGTGTTAGTAACCATAGATATCTGATAGACATCAAGTGTTAGTAACCATAGATATCTGATAGACGTCAAGTGTTAGTAACCATAGATATCTGATAGACGTCAAGTGTTAGTAACCATAGATATCTGATAGACATTGTGTTAGTAACCATAGATATCTGATAGACATCGTGTTAGTAACCATAGATATCTGATAGACATCGTATTAGTAACCATAGATATCTGATAGACATCAAGTGTTAGTAACCATAGATATCTGATAGATGTCAAGTGTTAGTAGCCATAGATATCTGATAGACATCGTGTTAGTAACCATAGATATCTGATAGACATTGTGTTAGTTACCATAGATATCTGATAGACATCAAGTGTTAGTAACGATAGATATCTGATAGACATCGTGTTAGTAACCATAGATATCTGATAGACATCGTTTTAGTAACCATAGAAATCTGATAGACGTCAAGTGTTAGTAACCATAGATATTTGATAGACATCATGTTAGTAACCATAGATATTTGATAGACATCATGTTAGTAACCATAGATATCTGATAGACATCGTTTTAGTAACCATAGATATCTGATAGACATCAAGTGTTTGTAACCATAGATATCTGATAGATGTCGTGTTAGTAACCATAGATATCTGATAGACGTCAAGTGTTAGTAACCATAGATATCTGATAGACGTCAAGTGTTAGTAACCATAGATATCTGATAGACATCATGTTAGTAACCATAGATATCTGACTCACATCATGTTAGTAACCATAGATATCTGATAGACCTCAAATGTTAGTAACCATAGATATCTGATAGACATTGTGTTAGTAACCATAGATATCTGATAGACATCGTGTTAGTTACCATAGATATCTGATAGACGTCAAGTGTTAGTAACCATAGATATCTGATAGACGTCAAGTGTTAGTAACCATAGATATCTGATAGACATCAAGTGTTAGTAACCATAGATATCTGGTAGATGTCAAGTGTTAGTAACCATAGATATCTGATAGACATCGTGTTAGTAACCATAGATATCTGATAGACATCAAGTGTTAGTAACCATAGATATCTGATAGATATCATGTTAGTAACCATAGATATCTGATAGACATCATGTTAGTAACCATAGATATCTGATAGACATCAAGTGTTAGTAACCATAGATATCTGGTAGATGTCAAGTGTTAGTAACCATAGATATCTGATAGACATCATGTTAGTAACCATAGATATCCGATAGACGTCGTGTTAGTAACCATAGACATCTGATAGACATCGTGTTAGTAACCATAGTTATCTGATAGACGTCGTGTTAGTAACCATAAATATCTGATAGACGTCAAATGTTAGTAGTCATAGACAACTGACTAACATAACAGCACACAATAATGTGCAAAATGTGTAGCAATGTAGTAACATAAATTTATTAATTGATTCATTGACTGTTCTGATTTCTTTAGGGTGAATTTGGCACTGGCATACACAGAGCTAACAGAAGAGTTAGGACGACTTCAGGCACTGAGCTCTAAGCAAAAAGAGATCCTAAGGAAGGCCTCTCAGGAGCAGCACAGCCCAGGTCAGTAACATCCCCATAGAATGAAAGTGTATGAACCACTTATAACAAAATAAAACAGGTCAGAAACATCCATAGAATATGAAAGTGTATGAACCACATATAACCGAATACACCAGTTAGTAACATCCCTAGATAATTATACTGTATGACCCACGTTTAAAAGAATACCCCAGGTTAGTAACATCCCTAGAGAATTATAGTGTATGACCCACGTTTAAAAGAATACCCCAGGTTAGTAACATCCCTAGAGAATTATAGTGTACTGTATGACCCACGTTTAAAAGAATACCCCAGGTTAGTCACATCCCTAGAGAATGAAATTGTATGACCTACGTTTCACAGAATAGCACAGGTTACTAGCGTTTTTGCCAAGCTCTTCCAAAAACACTTTTCTCAAAGTATTCTCACCTTGTCTAAAAGTGACCCTGTCTCAGACATAACCACCGATCACAATCCCAGTGAAAATTAGGTTTTTGAGTTTCTGGGGGATGGATGGACTGCACTGTCTGTTTTGATAGTATAGAGTTGGTTATTACTCTTATTATGTCTTCTAAACCAATGCTTGCAAGGTTGGATTTTTTAGATGGATGGAGATTTCAGATGGGATGATCATGGGACCAGAGTGGCTCATTAACAAACAAAACATCCTAAATATATTGTATATTAAAATTAATTAAAAAAATCATTATACAATCTGACTATGAGGTCACAAAGTACACTAGAAATACAGGAAATTATGTCATTGCAAACATTCACAACACCTTTCTTTTCCTATGTCATACCAATATACAGTTTTTCGCAAACCCAAGCTAAAAAAGGTGTTGCTTTCTAACGTATTCTCACATATTAATTGTATTGTTTTGCATTTTATTTAAATACTCGGGTGGGAATATGAATAAGCAATATACACACATCTTGAAGTCAGCGTTGTCACACCATGAGATAAGAATAAGACATGCATCAGGTTATGCCCTCATTCTCAGTTCAGTCTGTTTTAAGATAGTCCAGTCCTTCCCTCTGTTCTGTCTCTGAACTAGGATATATTATTTTTATTTACTCTCCTGTTGTTAGACATACATATACAATAGTATGTGCACTGAGGTATGTTCTCTCTGTTTTCTATTTATTTTAAGATTTTGTGAAGATTTTCAGAGCACAACAACAAATTTCAATTTCAATAACTCTTGTTTCACACTATACAACTACACACCCAGAAAAAACATAAACTGTCTGATTCATCACTGCACAAGTCTATATTTCAGCTAAACGCCTGATAGCCATCTCATGATTACAGGAAGCACATCATATTGTACACTAAAATGAGTCTACATCCTCTAAGATTGGTCTTAAGTGAATGAAAAATACAATTCAAATTCGATTCAAATGTATTTCTTTTTTAAATGTACACTATATGGCCAAAAAAACTGTGGAAACCTCTACTAATTATTCAGGTGTTTCAGCCAAACCCATTGCTAACAGGTTCATAAAATCCAGCACATATTCATGAAATCTCCATAGACAAACATTGGCAGTACAATGGGTCGTACTGAAGAGCTCAGTGACTTTAAATGTGGCACTGTCATAGGATGCCACCTTTGCCACAAGTCAGTTTGTGAAATTTCCGCCCTACTAGATCTGCCCCAGTCAAATGTACTGTAAGTGCTATAATTGTGAAGTGCAAGTGTCTAGGAGCAACAACAGCCCAGCCACGAGGTGGTAGACCACGCAAACTTACAGAGCGGGACCGCCTAGTGTGGGTACATGACTCACCACAGAGCTCCAAACTGCCTGGGATGGGATGTCCAACAAGCTCATATAGGTGTGCTGGTCGGTTGTCCACATACTTTTGACCATAGTGTATATGTGAATATATACAGGTGCTGGTCATAAAATTAGAATATCATCAAAAAGTTCATTTATTTCAGTAATTCCATTCAAAAAGTGAAACTTGTATAATGTATACATTCATTCCACACAGACTGATATATTTCAAGTGTTTATTTTTTTTAATTTTGAGGATTATAACTGACAACTAATGAAAACCCCAAATTCAGTATCTCAGAAAATTTGAATATTCCTTAAGACCAATACAAAAAAAGGATTTTTAGAAATGTTGGCCAACTGAAAAGTATGAACATGAAAAGTATGAGCATGTACAGCACTCAATACTTAGTTGGGGCTCCTTTTGCCTTAAGTACTGCAGCAATGTGGCGTGGCATGGAGTCGATCAGTCTGTGGCACTGCTCAGGTGTTATGAGAGCCCAGGTTGCTCTGATAGTGGCCTTCAGCTCTTCTGCATTGTTGGGTCTGGCGTATCGCATCTTCCTCTTCACAATACCCCATAGATTTTCTATAGGGTTAAGGTCAGGCGAGTTTGCTGGCCAATAAAGAACAGGGATACCATGGTCCTTAAACCAGGTACTGGTAGTGTTGGCACTGTGTGCAGGTGCCAAGTCCTGTTGGAAAATCAAATCTGAATTTCCATAAAGTTGGTCAGCAGCAGGAAGCATGAAGTGCTCTAAAACTTCCTGGTAGACGGCTGCGTTGACCTTGGACCTCAGAAAACACAGTGGACCAACACCAGCAGATGACATGGCACCCCAAACCATCACTGACTGTGGAAACTTTACACAGGACTTCAAGCAACATGGATTCTGTACCTCTCCTCTCTTCCTCCAGACTCTGGGACCTTGATTTCCAAAGGAAATGTAAAATTTACTTTAATCAGAGAACATAACTTTGGACCACTCAGCAGCAGTCCAGTCCTTTTTGACTTTAGCCCAGGCGAGACGCTTCTGACGCTGTCTTGTTCAAGAGTGGCTTGACACAAGGAATCCGACAGCTAAAACCCATGTCTTGCATACGTCTGTGTGTTGTGGTTCTTGAAGCACTGACTCCAGCTGCAGTCCACTCTTTGTGAATCTCCCCCACATTTCTGAATGGGTTTTGTTTCACAATCCTCTT
>JACXGI010009527.1:0-30094 GCA_016801175.1 Esox masquinongy
TAACACATTTTCCCACGTGCTTTTGGGGGACTTGATGTTTGTTTTTGCAAACTTCAGCCAGGCTTGGATGTTTTTCTTTGTAAGAAAAGGCTTCCGTCTTGCCACCCTACCCCATAGCCCATTCATATGAAGAATACGGGAGATTGTTGTCACATGTAGCACACAGCCAGTACTTGCCAGAAATTCCTGCAGTTCCTTTGATGTTGCTGTAGGCCTCTTGGAATCCTGCCTGACCAGTTTTCTTCTCGTCTTTTCATCAATTTTAGAGGGACGTCCAGTTCTTGGTAATGTCTCTGTTGTGACATATTTTCTCCACTTGATGATGACTGTCTTCACTGTGTTCCATGGTATATCTAATGCTTTGGAAATTCTTTTGTACCCTTCTCCTGACTGATATCTTTCAACAATGAGATCCCTCTGATTCTTTGGAAGCTCTCTGCAGACCATGGCTTTTGCTCTGAGATACAACTAAGAAAATGTCAGGAAAATCCTACTTGAACAGCTGAACTTTATTTGTGATTAATCAGAGTGCCTTTTTCCCCCTCAAAGATTTCAGTTTGTTTTTCAATTGAATTGTTCACATTATAGGTCACATTAAAAGTGGAAAAATTTCTGACATGATTTATCTTTGTCTCGTTCTTTTACATCACAAAAACCTGGCATTTTAACAGGGGTGTGTAGACTTTTTATATCCACTGTAGATAACTAGTGGTTTACCTTGCTAGTTTGTTAGCCATGTAGTTTCTTAGGCATATGATGTCTCCTACAGTAATGCAGCAATAAATGTAAACAGTGCTGTGCTCTGAAAACTGACAACTAACTTTAGGGGTGATTTTCTTCACATAGTTGTTCAGTGATATCTCTGTTGTAACTAGCTCTCATACCTTCCATTTGTGCTGGAACGTGACTTATACATAATTTTGAAGCTTATATGCGTTCCATTTTAGACGTGTACAGCTAAAAATGTACATTGGTATGACTAGGCCTCAGGGCCTGAGTTTTCAGACGCATGCACACAGAGCTTTGCCCGGGAAGTCAAGGTCACAGGGCTGGGGCTGGACCAAGAGTTGTGCTTGACACTGGGAGGTTAGAGTCATCTCAAGAGTTTTAGTTTTACATTCTACATCCATCAAAATGTTCTAGCTAGGAATGTGTGTTTGTGATGATCAAAAGGTCCATATCCTTTGGTAAAATGTAAACGTAAATAATTAATTAATTAACTTAATTTCATGGTTATACATTCCGCATCCATCAGAAAGTTCTAGCTAGGAATATTTTTAATCAGATCATCTGCTGGTGTTTTTCAAAGTTAATCTCACGGTTATGGCATGCCAAAGCCTGACAAAACCTATTGTTTGAGATAAGTAAACATGGGCTACAGCAGTTCTGTTGTTATGTGGACAATATTCCACTAGGGGCTGTGCTAACACTAAACAAACTATCAACATCTCTGTTTACAAGGACTCTTGAGTAGAAAAAGGTGAAGACAATAAACAAATTATACCTCATTTGTTTCATAGCAAATAGCTACAGGAAACATGAAGTAGTTACACTCATGACTAGAAACACAAGTTTGTATTGTTTAAAATGATGTTAAATCGCAAACAACTTGCCACATGTTGTTTGTGGACATGGGGGCAACAGGGATGTTTTACTCATTAATTCAATAAAACTAACATGAAACAGCCTGTCAGTAAAATATGCCACAGGTTGCATACATCTCCCAGGTCAATAGAAATCCACTGAGTCAGCATGTTTCAGTGTCACAATAGAGTAAAGGCGGTCCACCTGGGAGCTGTAAACTGGACATTCACATATGGCTCAACATATTGCCCTTTTCAAGGTGCAGTCTCCACTGGGGACTAAGTGTGTATGTGTTTGAAAAACCTCTCAGACAGTCAGAGGCCCACCATGCCAGGGTTTGACTGTCACCTTACACATGTATAAACAAACCGATCATCTTAAACTCCTGCTGCTGTGGGAAGGCCGACCACTTAGCTGATCAATACAGTATCACTGGTAGACTGGTATAAGTGCTTATCTCTCTCCGTCTCTCTCCGTCTCTCTCCGTCTCTCTCTGTCTCTCTCTGTCTCTCTTCTCTTTCTGTGTGTCTCTTGGGCCTCTCTCGTCTAATTCAATTTTAATTACATGTAAATAAAAAGGTTCCTCTATTTCTTTCTTTCCTCGCTATCACACCATCCCCTTCTCCCTACCTCCCTGTTTATGCCTGGTATGTGTAATGACACTGGGAGTTTTTTGATAAAGGCGTCAGCTCAGCTACAACCTGTTCCCAGCAAGCCTGGCCAGGCTCATCCAAGATGTCTGCCTCTGTCTCAGCCTAGATGCCTTTGTATTGATTATATGACAGGAGGCTCAGCATCTCCAGAATAAACACAATTTAGTGTCTCTCTCTTCCAACCGCTGCCTCATATGACCAAATCAAACTGGCTCTAATGGGAAACATTCTGTATAATTCAAACGAAACCAGTTAAAAAAAAATGCTAGCTCTGGTAAAACGGCTAGAATTTCAGTATGAACAAGATGACACTTTTGGCCAGCTGAATGATTTCACTGGGCTGTTTGGATTTTAATTAAGGGAGTGGGCTTTAGATCATCATCAGCCATCTGTGAATCCTGCCTAACAGTGTAATAACTAACAATCAAGTAATAACTAACACTTTTTAGTTATTACTTGTAATATAGAGCAGAATAACATACATGAAAAAGAGAATACAGGGATAAGTTGGAGTCTACAGTAACTACCACAGCTCAGACTCCAGACGCATGTGGGGAAGACTGTGACACATCACAGACTACAAAGCGAGAAATAGCAATGATACTCATCCCACTGCCACGCCCCTGATGAGCTCAACACCTTCTATGCATGGTTTGAGATGACCAACACAATTCTTTCAGGGAGGCTTGCTGAGGACCAGGACGACTGCACTATGTCCCTAGCCACGGCTGATGTGAGGAGAGTTTTTAAAAAAGTGAACCCTCGGAAGTCACCAGGGCCAGATGGCATTCCAGGCCGTGTCCTCAAGTGGTGCGCCAATCAACTAGTGGAGGTTTTCACCTCTATAGTCAACCTCTCCCTGACTCAGTCAGCAGTCCGTACCTGCTTCAAAGAGACCACCATCATCCCTATACTGAAGAAACCTTCCATCACCTGCCTGAATGACCACCTCCCTGTAGCACTGACCTCCATCATCATGAATGACTACCGTCCTGTAGCACTGACCTCCATCATCATGAATGACCACCGCCCTGTAGGACTGACCTCCATCATCAGGAATGACTACCGCCCTGTAGCACTGACCTCCATCATCATGAATGACTACCGCCCTGTAGCACTGATCTCCATCATCATGAATGACTACCGCCCTGTAGCACTGACCTCCATCATCATGAATGACTACCGCCCTGTAGCACTGACCTCCATCATCAGGAATGACTACCGCCCTGTAGGACTGACCTCCATCATCAGGAAGTGCTTTGAGCGGCTGGTCAGAACTCATCTGCTCCACCCTTCCTGACACCTTGGACCAATTTCAATTTGCATACCGCCCCAATAGATCTACGGACGATGCACACCTTGCCGATGCACACCTTGTAACATACATAACGATGCTGTTTGTGGTCTACAGCTCAGCATTCAACACTACTGTACCTGCCAAGCTTGTTCCCAAGCTCAGGACCCTGGGTCTTAATGCTTCCCTTTGCAACTGGATCCTGGACTTCCTGACGAGTAGACCCCAGGTGGTGAGAATGGGCAACCTGACCTCCTCTGCACTGACTCTGAGCATGTGCCAGCACAACAACCTCTCTTAACGTCTGCAAGACTAAATGAATGACCGTGGACTTCAGGAAGCAGCAGAGGGAGGATCACGCCCCCATACACATCGATGGAGCTGAAGTAGTGTCTACGACTTCAAGTTCCTCAGTGTGTTCATCAAAGATGACGTCACATGGTCCAGGCCAGCAGACTCGGCGGTAAAAACTGCCCAAAAGCGCCTATACTTCCTAAGGAGACTCAAGAAGTTTGGCGTGTCTGCAAAAACTCTCACCAACTTTTACAGGTGCACCATTGAGAGCATCCCCTCAAGCTGCATTACTGCCTGGTTTATCGGCTGCTATCTCCCTTCCGTGCAAGGCATCTACCATACACAATGCCTTAGGAAAGCACGGAACATCATAAAAGACTACAGCCACCCAGGCTACGGTCTGTTCACACTGCAGTCTGGTAGACGTTACCAGAGCATCAGGACACGCACTTCCAGACTCAGAAACAGTATTTACCCGCAGACCATAAGGCCACTCAACCAGCAACACTGATCTATTGACACTTCTTATGCTCTGGTCACTTTCTATGTGCATTCATGTACATTAGCACATTTTAATGTATCCATTTATAGGCACTACAACATTTATATTTATAATATTTAAGATTTCTATTCATACTGTCCATTCTACATTCTATTCCCATTTCTACATTATTTGAAATTGCTTCTACTCACTATTGTGATGTATATATTTTCTGTTATTATTTTTGCTTTATATATTTCTTAATTATTATGTAGATGTTGTGTGCCATGCCACAAGAATTTAATTGTTCAGAATGACACGTTATTCGGTGCACTTGACAAATAAAAGGCTTTTTTGACTTTGATGTATTAGGACCTACTTGATGGATTTCAAATTTTACATTTTGCGCAGAACAGTTAAGCTGACTAAAGGAGAAACTGTCTGCAACTCTAGGATAGTCATGAAAAACCTTTAACATTGTTTGTGTTGCTTTTGTGAACACTCACAAGAGCTCAGATATCTCTGCTACAGTGGTGAAACAACATAGATTGAAATTGACCCTAGTTTGTTCTAGCTGATTAAGGTCTTCAGAGGGGAAGACGGGAGAACACCATTTCCTTCTCGGGAAGCCCCACAACTTCTAGTTTCCATGACAACATTGTTCAGCTCTGCCAAAGTGCAAGCAACTTCAGGAAAGACGAAATTAGCTGTGATGCTGGTGTCTCGATATGAAAACAAACCAAATGTGTTTTCCAGTGTGGCCACTGATCCCCACAGCAGGTGAAGGGTCACGCCTCTCTAGGCTGAAGAGGACAACAGCTGAGCATTTTGGTGGCAAAGGCCACTGATTATCATATTCAAGAAACCAGTTTGAGATAACGTGAGCTTTGAGACATGGCACGTTATCCTGCTGGAAGTGACCGTTAGAAGATGGTATACTGTGGTCATAAAGGGTTGGACATGGCCGTCAACAATACTCAGGTAGGCTGTGGCGTTTAAAGAATGCTCAATTGGTACTACGGTGCCCAACGTGTGCCAAGAAAATATCCCCCACACCATTACACCACCACCAGCAGGCTGAACCATTGATAGAAGGCAGGGTGGATCCGTGCTTTCATGTTGTTTATGCCAAATTGTGACCCTACCGTCTGCATGCCGCAGCAGAAATCAAGACTCATCAGACCAGGCAAAATTTTTCCAATCTGCTATCATCCAATTTTGGTCGGCCCGTGCAATGTGTAGCCTCAGTTTCCTGTTCTTAGCGTGTAGTCCCATTTTGGAGAACGATTAGAGAAGTCAAAGATTTGCACACAAAAAATAGTTGGCCACAAGTACTTGTGTTTTCTTTGATTTTGCAATGCGGGCGTTGACTGTGCTCTGTTTTGTTTGGCATGATGGACCAGCATGAAAATGTATGCAATTATTACTATAGGTCAGCTAAATGATGCAAATGTAATCAGAGGGAACAGATTGGTCTTCTTGGTGACTTGGCTCAAGTTGTGCAGCTTTTCTGTTTAGAGAATGTTGTAGAGAATTATATGATAGACCACTAAAACACATACACATAGGTAAATAATCTTACAGAGATCCACTGTTATCATATGACTAATAAGCATATGATCTTATTGTTGTTTCACTGTTACTGAGTAGAACAACTTTTTCTGGTATCTTTCAATCCATATTTTCTATCTTGAGTGGAAACCCTTTCCATCAGGATTTGTTTTACCCCAGTAAAACAAATCCTGTGTGAATCAAGGATCTAATCACAACTGCCTATAAAAGGTTATATTCCCTTTACAGTCTTCCCGGTTTCCACAGACTTTTCATGTTATAGGCAATTGTGATTGTTTCCTTTGAACAAAAAGCAACACACCTCACAACCTGACGCCTTGAACCTGACGCCATTTACACAGCTCAAAAGCTTGAGCTGTGTAAATGGGCCCTAAACCTATTCTGATACCATTATATTCCATTCACACTAAACCTCTCCTGGTGGCATTACTGATTAAATGTGTCACTTTTGCTCCTAGCACTAGGCAATACGTAGGGACAGAATACACAATATCTATCTCTATCTATCTACACAAAGTTGACATACAATTATATAGAGTGGTTGGTGAAATTTACAGTATATGATATGGGATATGAGTGGCGATGAGTACATGGATTCAGAGTTGATATACACCGCATCAATACTGAATATGTAGATAAAGGGACTTGAGCAATGTTTGCAGTTTTGTGCAGCCATTTGGTTAACAGTTAACCGTTTGAAGATGGATTGATGCAGTGCACATAGTCTTATTAGTCTTGTGGGGACAGGCAGGTTGCTGAGGGCCAAATCACAGGGAAAGAAACTGCTCAGGTCAGGTATTGAAAAGTTACACACTTTCATTAACTGAGAATGGATATGTGGCTTATGAAACTTCAGTGGCTTTTAGAAAAATGTGCACAACACACCCTTATCATGCAGACAACCACAAAAACAGACTGTACATGTCAATGTCAATGTGAAAACACATCTTCTCACAGAGACGTAGACACACACACACACACACACACACATACACACAAAATCTCTGAGCACGAGAGAGGGGAGGCTTGAGAAATGAGTGGGAGAGTATATGTTTAGAGCTCCCAGCGCCGCTAGAACGACCTGTTCCATGTGTCGGCCCTGTGTGTGTGTTTGTTTGTCCGTGCGTGTTTTTGTCTGTGTTCGTGCGTGTTTGCTTGCTGCTAACCCAGTGTGTGGTCACACGTCGGCACACTCTGCCTTTCTGCATTCATGCTTGCATCTGCAGGAGCAATATGATTGTGATTTTGCTGCTTAATGACACCTCGGGGCTGCAGTCCCTGACACACTGTGTGGTTCAATAAAGAGCCAGAGCCGAGCCCTAGTAGCCCTCGACAGGCAGAAGACCAGGGACACAGAGAGATGGAAGAATGAAGAAAGCCATTGTGACGAACAGGTGCAAACAATGTTTTCCACATAACTCCCCGCCGCAATCGATTGAAAACGCTAAAAGGAATGTTCCCTGCTGCAGCGACTCCTGGCTTTCAGCGGCATCCTGTACACATTCCGATAGGTTAGGACTAAAGCGGTTACGTTAGGTTAGGACTAAAGCGGTTACGTTAGGTTAAGACTAAAGCGGTTACGTTAGGTTAAGACTAAAGCGGTTACGTTAGGTTAGGACTAAAGCGGTTACGTTAGGTTAGGACTAAAGCGGTTACGTTAGATTGGGACTAAAGCGGTTACGTTGGGTTAAAACTAAAGCGGTTACGTTAGGTTAGGACTAAAGCGGTTACGTTAGGTTAGGACTAAAGCGGTTACGTTAGGTTAGGACTAAAGCGGTTACGTTAGGTTAGGACTAAAGCGGTTGGGGGGAGGAGATTTCCGTAAGCTGCGTCATTACTGGCGTCAAACGTTGTCAGCTTTTAGTCAACTTAACAGTTCAATAATGCCGGTCTCAAACAATGACCTGAGGTGACATGTAAACTTCAAACTGGATGTCACGTCAGGACGTTTGAGGGGAAGAGATGAGACGGATAGAACTATTACTGTATGTGAATGAGATGGCTCAGCACTTTAGCCACTAAGTCAGCAGCCTGCAGATCAGTTTGTTCAGCACGTTCACAGTGTCAGATGAAGAGGGTGGTATGACAACACCATTGAAAACTAAGTCTAAACAGCTACGTTATGTGTGGGGAGAGCAAGCAAACTGTCATTTATTGTCCACAAATTTATGCCTGTGTAACAGGAAATTGCCTGGAGATAATTGGGAATCCACTCAGTAGACCCTCCTTAGGCCATAAGACTAACAGGAACCCTTGCATATCCTCTGTAATCATCCATTCTGACCCTGGTGTGACCTTTGACCCAAGCTGTGCGCCAGTGCTGATCTAAACCAGGTTGCCTGCTGCCCTCTCTCCGGATGCTGACATCACAAGCAATTCCGAAACACCAAACGGCAGGGAAAAGACCCAGCATAACCCGCTGTGTCTCCCTTTGGCATGGCACTGAAAGAAACAAAGAGTTCTCTCATCGCTTTCTTTCTCACCCTCTGTTCTCTCATATATGTACCGTACAGAAGTTCCATTAGCGAGATTTTCCTTATTTATTTTTGCTCTGGGAAAGGGCCAGCTTTAGCTCTCTGAAAAGGCCCTTTTTGGCAGCTGCTCTGTTGAAAAAGGGTCCTTAAAATCTCACACTGTACAACAGAAGGCACACTCACTGTCACACATCTGAAATCCTGCCTACACGCACTTTTGCCTGGTTGACTTCTGGCAGAGTTGTGTAAGTGTGTGTTGGGGTGTGTGTTTTGTGTCTGAGTGCTTTTGTGTCCTTCACAGAGCAACAGTGCAGCCACAGAGGTCACAGTAGGACAAAAGTGAAGAAGAGGAAGGATTCATGAGTGCACACATTCACAGACTTCCTATTTGGACATCACAGTTAGTATGCTGAGAACCCTTTCAGCCTGGCTCTGCAACATGGCAAAAATGTGCTAAAGGTTCCATGTTGTCTGTTCCAGGCAGCTGCCACATAGTTTAGAATCACATCGGTACCACACAGGGTATGCAATTAAAAGGTCTCTGGACAGTCCCACGAGTCCAAAACAAGCTGGGAGGCGCACAGCACTAATTATAGCCATGATAACATGGAGCTCTCATCCACCCGCAGGTAACTATGCTAGTAAGGAAAATAGCTTTAAAAAGCAGATCAATAAATTGCTACAAACAAGGACTAAGAGACACAGACATTATTGAGCATTATGTAGCATTATGTAGTTAATTTGTAGGTATTTCTTTTGTTTAGATTTTTTGTCATTTAGAAAGTGCTCTTTATCTTTCTAAATTAACTTCAAAGCCCAGTAATAACAAGTACATTTTACACAAGGTGTAACAGCAAAATCAGTGCTAGAAAGCATTGTTTTCAAAGGTTAATTAGACTACACAGTTAGGTCCAGAAATAATTGGACACTGACACAAGTTTTGTTATTTTGGTTGTTTACCAAAATATATTCAAGTTACAGTTAAAAAATTAATATGGGCTTAAAGTGCAGTCTCTCATCTTTAACTTGAGGGTATTCACAACCAAATTGGTGGAAGGGTTTAGGAATTACAGCTCTATAATATGTAGCCCCCTCTTCTTCAAGGGACCAAAAGTAATTGGACAATTGACTCAAAAGCTGTTTCATGGACAGGTGTGGGCTATTCTTTCGTTATTTCTTCATCAATTATGCAGGTAAAAGGTCTGGAGTTATTCCATCAGAGTGATATCAGGAACATTAGGAGGGGCAAATCAACAGTTTGGGACATTCTGAGAAAAAAAAACACACTGGTGAGCTCTGCAACACAAAAAGGCCTGGACGTCCATGCAAGACAACAGTGGTGTATGATCGTAGAATCCTTTCCATGGTAAAGAAAAACCCCTTCACAACATTCAGCCAAGTGAAGAACACTCTCCAGGAGGTACCATTATCCAAGTGTACCATATAGAGAAGACTTCACAAGAGTAAATACAGAGGGTTCACCACAAGGTGCAAACCATTCATAAGCCTCAAGAATAGAAAGGCCAGATTAGACTTGGGCTAAAACCATCTAAAAAAAAAAAAGCCAGCCCAGTCCTGGAACAGCATTCTTTGGACAGTTGAAACTAAGATCAACCTGTACCAGAATGATGGGAAGAAAAAATATGGAGAAGGCTTGGAATGGCTCATGATCCAAAACATTCCACATCATCCGTAAAACACGGTGGAGGCAGTGTGATGGCATGGGCATGCATGGCTTTGTGAGGTCCGGGATGTGCCCTGTTTCCCTTCGTTGACTTGAATGTAGCCTGCCTGTGAAATGCGGGAAGTGACGTGTTTCCTTTGTTGCCTTGAATGTTGCCTACCCAATCCCCATTATTGTTTGCACCTGTGTCTCGTTCAACCCCTATATAAGTGCTGTGTTTGCTGCCAGTCTTTGTGAGGTATTGTTTGTGTATGCAACTCTACTGAGCCTTCTTCTCCCGAGCGTGCCATTATCCCTGCCTACTTCTTATATCAGCCCGTCTCTGTATCCTGACCATTGCCTGCCTGTTGACCGCCTCTTTTGGATTACCCTTTGTACGTCTGCCTCCTGCCTACTTGCTTTGACTGTTACGGACCAATCGCCTGCCCACTGACTACGCCACTGCCTGTTCCTTCGGCACTCCTGTGTTTTCTCCCTAATAAAGGAGTCCCTGCGCTCTGCGCTTGGATCCATCCCTCCATCCCTCTGTTTCGTGTGAGTTCATTACAGGCTTCCAATGGCACTGGGTCACTAATGTTTATTGATGATGTGAAAGAAGACAGAAGCAGCCAGATGAATTCTGAAGTGTATAGGGATATAGTGTCTGCTCAGATTCAGCCAAATTCATTGAAGTTGATTGGACGGCGCTTCACTTTCCAGATGGACAATGACCTGCGAAAGCAACCCAGGAGTTTAAGGCAAGAAGTGGAATATTCTGCAATGGCCGAGTCAATCATCTGATCTAAATCCGATCAAGCATGCATTTCACTTGTTGAAGAGAAAATTTAAAGCAGAAAGACCCACGAACAAACACAAACCCGAAGACAGCTGCAGTAAATGCCTGGCACAGCATCACAAATGAGGAAACCCAGTGTTTGGTGATGTCCATGTTCCAGACTTCAAGCAGTCATTGCCAGCAAAGGATTTTCGACAAAGTATTAAAAATGAACATTTTATTTATGATTGTGTTAATTTGTCCAATTACATTTGAGCCCCTGAAATAAGGGGAGTGTGTATGAAAATGGTTGCAACTCCTAAACGTTTTATACAATATTTTTGTTCAGCCCCTTGAATTAAAGCTGAGAGTTTGCACTTATTTTGCACTCAGTTATTTCATTTCAAATCCATTGTGGTGGTGTACAGAGCCAAAATTATGAAAATTGTGTCATTGTCCAAATATTTCCGTACTTAACTATAGATAAAGAACTTAACTGTAGTATTATGTGCGTTACCTTATGCATTTTTTTGTTTTTGGAGCCGATTAAAGGTAGCTTCTGCCTTGGATCTTAATATATATCAGTCAGTACTATGGTAGGCTACAAAATCAGGGCCTAGTACTACCAGACCATGTCAAGGTTGAAATCCAACAAAACAGAGGATCAATGCGGGATTGGACATGTGATTCAGTTGGAAGAGTGTGTTGATGTAAAGCCAGGATTGTGGGTTAAATTCCTGGGGGCACCCACACTTGAAATGTATGAATATAAGCCACTTTGGGTAAGATTGTCTCCTACTGTCTGGCATATATCATCATAATTATTATGTAGGTTAAATCTCTCAAATGATATAAAAGTAGGATTGTAGTAGACTATTCTAGTACCTCTGTTGTAAGGTAAAGATGTAGCAACCAAGCACTGTATGGGCATACCCATTCAATTAGTCCAAGGGTTGTATGGCTTACTATTTTGAATGGTTACACAAACACAACACAGGGTTTCTTTTGACACAGTTACAGTCCTTAACCTAGCCTGTCATCAGGAAACGAATTTACATTGACAGAAAAGATCAATAAAGATAGAAATAGACAGAAAGAGTAAAAGATAGAGAAACAGACACAAATAAAGATTCCTGGAAATCTGAAGTGTCACCATCCCCATTTATTTACCCTTATCAGCCACAGGAACCTCATTGGTGCCGCAAAATGCCTATCACTAATTGGCCGGTGGGAGAACCTGAGCTGTCCGGTGGGAAAATCTGAGCTGTCCGGTGGGATAACCTGAGCTGTCCGGTGGGAAAATCTGAGCTGTCCGGTGGGATAACCTGAGCTGTCCGGTGGGAAAATCTGAGCTGTCCGGTGGGAAAACCTGAGCTGTCCGGTGGGAAAATCTGAGCTGTCCGGTGGGAAAACCTGAGCTGTCTGGTGGGTAAATCTGAGCTGTCCGGTGGGAAAATCTGAGCTGCCATCACATATACTCACACTGCAAAGCAGACAGACTCAGACAGAAGAGACACCGCTGGTTTTAAATAGCTTGTTCATTCATAAGGACTTATATAGCACCTCACACACTGACCCAAATAGAACTTCAGTCAGCAATGCATAAATTAATATTTACGGAGATTCATCAAGATATCACAATTCAGTGTTGTTGCTGGCTTTCGAAAACCTGGAACTCTCGCCAGAAAAATGTATAATAAAATGTAAAATCAAATAAGTCAAAGACAAAAACAAATTCCAATCTACTATAAACAACCTACAAATTCAACATCACACATCTGATATCTTTACCTCTAAATGAAACCCACAACAAACACATTCTGAACAAATATATTTACATTATGACCCATAATTAAGACGGCATTAAAATTAAATTCCCCATCAGACAAAGTCTGCCACTGGGCTAAAAATAACTATTTAGGGCTTCAGCTATATTTGGGGGTTATTTTAAGGGCATAGAGGGCCACAGTGAAGCTGGCGGTGGAAGAAAGCATGAATGGCAACTGTGGTGCACTAGCCCATCCGACACAACCATTCACGCAGGGGCAAACCCGCCCATTTGCCGGCGGAACAGTGACGGTCCGCCCACATCAGCTGTTGTGGCAAATTGCATTAGAGGACGCTATAGACAGCCAACCAGCCACTCCCTCAATGAGAAAAGCACAGAGGAATGAAAGAACACTAGCTCGCTGACTAACCTAAAGAGATTACATCTTCAGACATTTATAAACAGTGACCAGGGGAGGACTGACCATCAGGCAGATGGGCTGGTCCATTTTTAGACCAGTTCGCGGGTTTAACTAGAGTCTGTTGTTCAAAAGGATCTTGAGAAGAAATGGGCCGAGAAATGAGTTTTCTATTTTGACACTGCATCCAAAAACACAGGCTGACCAAAAGAGACTGAGGAATACTTCAGCCTGCTAGGTTATAAACAGTGACAAATCTCCCTGCCTCTAGAAAAACTATACCGACACTGTAAATGTTATTCATCAACTGTTAATCAATGTATGTAATATATTAATTGCTCATATTGTGACAGCTTAAATTATATCAGCCTTCTTAAATATTTGCATACCAACTTTGTGTACATTTTTTGCATTCAATATCTATATGTTTTCTTCCACTAGCAGCACCATAAAAACCAAAAGTCTGAGTATATGTAAAGGTACACAGCGAATAAAGCTGATTCTGATTCATCCATTGATGTTGCCTTTATCCCGATATCAACAATCAGTGAAAAAGCAATGGCTCACTAAATCCTAAAGAGGGTTCATGCTTTTAAACACTGATGTCCAAGACACTTCCTATTGGTTTCCATTCATGTTGGACCAATGTCCATGAGTTGACTGGCTCCTAGAGGGAAACATGATATATGTTGTACATACTCAGTATGCAACTGTGTACAGTCATACTGTCCATGTTTCTACATGATTAAATGAAAGGAACTGAGAAATGTCTAAGATTATCTTCTCTGTCACAGTTGGTTCATCACACTGGGGGAGATGTCTTCTCAACATAATTAATAATAAACTTTGACTAATGTGTTGTAATACAGTACATGCTGTCCATTAAAGTTGCATTTCTCCTTGTATGCAATGAAGGAGTATAGGCTAGCCACATCATAGCAATGACTAAGCATTTTATTCAAACATGTACATCCGAAAGAACATTAAATGTTTCAGCAACTTTCTTCTCTCATGGAATATAATAATTTCTTTATCATTATCTGACAACTCCACCCCAGCTTGTCAAGCACAGTCATTCAAGTGTTCCATGGCAATTTCTAACAGCAAGACGATAAGCACGCCCCATCTCCAAATATATACTTTATATATGAAAAGCTGTATATTAAGTGGAAGCACTGCTACTTTTCCTAGATTGTAATTTACACAAATAAACGTTAAAAATAACTAGTCAGCACTTCTGAGCACTACTTAACTAGTAGTAACAAAAGTATTTTTTTTTTTACATCTTATGAAAGCAAACAAAAATAATAACTAGGAATAAACGTACCTATTAGGCCCACATACCTTTTAAGCCCACTACCATATTTATATTAAAATCAAAATGAGAAATACTATTTTTGTGATGTTTAATGTTTATACCAACACATATGCTTGATACATCCATGTTACTTTTTAATTATTGCCAATAAGATTTGCCATTAAGTTAGGAATGTCAAGGTGCTGCAACAACCTGCCAGTCAATTCAGAAGCTGCAATAAACAAAAGAACCCCAGATCATCTCTTTCTTCATATATTTTGTATAGGTTTGCCATTATTTGATTTTTAGAGAGCTTGTTGTAGTTAAGCTTGCGTGTGTGTAATGAGTTGCATTTTTGAAGTGGGTAATTGTTCATCTCAAGTGTTTGAGTTGTGTATTTACGAACGTTAGCACAACCTTGTCAACACGCACAACAGGGAAAAAAGGAATAAAGAAGTTCTTGACACGTACACGAAACATGTTATCTAAAAGGAGGGTTCAGGGTGATGGGTGAATAATGGGTCCCGTGACCTTGGACGCACCTGTGTGAGGAAAGCACACCAGGACGTCACTAAGAAGACCAACACACAATAAAATAGTGATATACAACAATGAGACCTACTGGAAGAAAGAATGGAGTGAGGGAGGATGGAAAAAGGCGTAAGACAGAGACGGATGGAAACTGAGAGGGATGGAAAGAGAGGGAACAAGAGAGAGAACAAGAGAGATGGTAAAGCCACAGGAATGAGAGACAGAGACCAACAGAGACACTGGAAAGGATAGAGGGAGATCGTGATCAAGATATATGGAGAGTGAGAGAGAGAAAAAGATGAGCAGTGCCTTGCCTCCCTGACTACGTTGCCTTAATAAGGATAGAGAGATCAGAGCAGGAGAGAATGCCTGCTTTATGTTCCTCGCCTCAAGCACAGAGACTGTGAACACAGGACACAGAGGAACGTCTGAAGTATAAACACCTGCCTGGCTGCCCCCGGTACCCGACCCAGCTCCCATTACCCCCCTCAAACCAACCCAAACACACGCAACCCACACAGAATGCAGACATATACATATGGCATAACCAGCACAAACAAAACCCCACAAAGGCTCGGATACGCCCAGAACCAGTGACGGGGATTCAGCATTCTCCAGATTCTCCCTAACGAGACCAAAAAAAACATTAACTGGGGCGATATTTATAGAGGAGCTCTTGGTCTTCTGAAGGAAGGATCAGCCGAAATTGGACTTCTTACTGTAAGGGAAAGCAGAACAGGGTAACGAGGGCAGGGAAAAGAACAACCCATCAGTAGTTGCTGTGACAAGACAGACAAGACATATGTATTGTACAATTGGGCATTCCGGATAGGGAAAGGGAAAAAACATAAAACCTTTCAAAAAATGAACTGCGTGAAAAACATAAACAAAACGATATAATAAAAAAAACAGACAGATTGACAAGGATAGGGAAGGAAACAACAGCCTTATTTAAACAACGTTTTATTTAATCCCACCTTCTCTAAAAACGTGTGGGCTAGCAGCAAGATGCTAACTTACCTTACTAACCTTTTCCCAATCAATCCCATATTATAGAATGTATTCAAACATTAGCCCTATTGGTCGTATAAAATCAGACGGCGGTTTGGATGAGGTAGAATAAACTACAAACAATACCAAACAGACCTCTCTCACAGGCATGCCTTCATTTTTCAGGGATTAAACGTTGGTGAGTCTGAGGGGACAGCCGTAATCAAAGGCAAACACCCATACCAAACACAAAACACCAGCCTACATCGGAATATAAACATCAATAACCGAAAGAAAATCCAGACACTTCCGCCCATGGGTCCGAACCGACTTAGAAAGAAGTTGAGTTCAATGAGGGCGAACACTCTTTCCGGGGAACATTGGCTAAATGGACCAGAGTGGCTCAAAAGGGACAATGAAAATGTAAATGAATATTCACTGTGGTACATTAGATACAATACAAACGACACAACGGTAAGTGTCTGTATCAGCTGAGTTCAGAATTGAGCAGCGACACCTGTCTAACACCCATATTGTCGCTGGGCAAAAGATAACCCAATCAGACAAGCTCTTACGGCCCATGTAAACTCCTCCCCTCTTCATGTCATCAAAGATTAGAATGGTGGACTTGGTTGGTTAGGGTCGCATGTCAGAGTGAAGCACTGAAGTAAATCCATAGCGAACTTTGACAACCTACACATTTAGAAAGAGAGAGAGAGACTGACGACAATCAATACAGCCGTCAGCAGCCAGGAGTGGCATCGGATTGGCGGGCTGATTGGCCGTCCTGCACTGTTGAACAACACACATAGACAGGGATATACACACACACACACACACACACACACACACACACACACACACACACACACACACACACACCTGTGTCAAAGTAACACAGAAAGACACATGAAAGTTCCCAGTCTCACGCGAACTCAAACTGGAAACACACCTGTGCAGCTCTAATAATACCTCACACACACATGCACACACGCACGCGCACACAGGCACACACACGCGCACGCGCACACACACGCACGCACTTGATCCTGTCAACTCCGGCAGCATGTGGGGGCATTCCAGTACCTTTGTACTTCTCCCTGACGTTCTCGTAGGCCTGGATGAAGTCCTGCTCGTCTGCATCGGGGGGCAGGCAGGAGGGCTCAAACATGGCCATGGCCTGGTCAGTGGAGCTCGTCCCCCACAGCTCCTCTTTTCGCTCTCCTCCTCTTCCTTCGTTTAAAGTCAGCAGTAACTTCCTTCTCACTCTCTCTCTCTGTTAGTGGCAACGTCTGCTGGCTGTCAGTCTGTCCTCTGTAGTTCTCTCAGCAGTGAATGAGCTCTCCTCAGCTCTCAACTACGTTCCAGCTCCTGGCCCCAGCTACAGCCCCCCACCCTCCCCTAAATGCCTAATATGAACGTCAGGCCCCTCCTCTTAAAGACACATGGAAGGGGAAACCCGGAGAAGAGGAGAGGGCGAGTGTGACAGAGAGAGGGAGAGAGCAAATAGAGACAGAAGCTTGGGCACTCCAGCAGGACCAGCCAGGCAGGCAGGAACAGCATTAAACCATTTTACACAGGAGCAAAGCCCCACATGACTTCAGCGCTTTCCATGCAGAACTCAGTCCCACCCAGTCTGGACATGGACACAAGTTCAACACAAACAAACTGAAGTGTGCCTTCAGTGCTGGACCAGTGCCCTTCTGAGTAGAGATGCTTACGCTCTAAAAGAAAAGAAAGCTGCTTATTATTAGATGCAAACCGAATCACAGAACTTTGAAGGAAATATTTCTTTTTAAACAAATTTTTGTCACAGAACCCAACAAAAAGTGGCAAATTCGAGCGCTGATGCAAAGCTACATTGTTTCGCTCGAGAGATTGTGTCAATGCGTTGCGCTGCTGCAGCCCACAATGAGAGTAAACGTTTTGATGCTGATGCCTCTCAAGTGATGAATACATTAAAAAATAAAACAGGTTACCGTGCAGGTATGCCCTTGACATCCCCAAGGAACAAGTCCCTTGGAGAGCGAGCAGCAATGAATATTCAATAGCTCTCACAGCTATAGTCCAGGGAAAATAAATGAGGACAGAAGGAATGCTGGCTGTGTCAAGACTTCATCTATCAACTTAATATCATGCCTGATTTAGCTTCTTAATTACGGTGGCAGCATTTCACAAGTGTTTTCGACATTTACATGTACTAAATCCGTGAATGTAATTAATCTGGCTGTATAGAAAATTGGAAAATTCTCTTTTGATACCTGTCCCAGACTATCAGCGACTTTCTCATGACCAAAGCCAGTCCCTGACATCAGCCAAAAGGCTTTCCTGTGAGGAAACACGATAAGTCCAAACGCCTCGCTGGCCGAGCCATCAACGTTGTCCTTCGAGACACCCACTCCCCACAGAAAATGGAAAGTGTTTCACTACAGGCACGGAACAGGATCGGTACAAAACAGAGCCTGCGGTTGGCCACATATCTAGGCTGGTCTTGCCAATTGGTACGGTCACTGTCAAGCCTAACACTTGCGTGAAAACAAAACCCAAGGAGCCCACAGTGAACGATGAGTCTAAGTCAGTGAGTCTAAGTCAGTGAGTCTAAGTCAGTGAGTCTAAGTCAGTGAGTCTAAGTCAGTCCTTTATTTATAAGTCATCATTCAAGTCGCAGGTCTGCATGAAGAGGTAACATGAGCTATGTTTCTTTACATTTTTCCACTTCTTTTCAGGCTAAATTGATAATAAAACGGAAAAGATCTGAAATGTTGGCGTCGTAGCTAAAGTCTACTCTGGTTGAGTCAGATTCAATTAAATCTATGGGTTTAAAGCGTCCTTGCTTAACAGATGAAAAGGAATGGAGATATTTACTGGAACACAATGAGTACCCTTCCTCACAAACATAATCATACAGAAACACGCACACTCACACACTCACACACTCACACACTCACACACTCACACACACTGGGAACTCATGATTTGTTACCATCAAGTGACAAGTGTTTCACTAACTCCAACAGGCACTCTAGAAATATTTACATGTCCTCGCGTCTTTCAGTGCTTCAACACTTCAGCTGGATGTGTAAAAATAACCAAGCTGTTAACCAGTCACAACATCTTTGGTGACTCTCCAGTTCCCTGAATGAGGGGAAACATAAAACGTGTGTGTGTGTGTCAGAGAGAGAGACTTGGTCAGTGGCTATGTGTGTATTTGCATGTGTGTCTATGCATATCCAACAGTGTGACACCACATTCATCTGGGGTGATTGTTTGCAGTTTCCCAGCTCCCATTCCATATCTGACAACATACGTGTCATTCTGTGTGTGTCGGTGGGCATGTGGCAGTTAACATGGGGCTTTAGTCACTCGCACGTTTTCCACACTGGATTTTGTTTACTGGCATCCTCATTCCCTTTTGCCAGTGCAGCAACTATTCTTCTTGTGCATTTCGAGCTGGAACTACAGTGTGTGTAGACATTCATGTGAGTCTATAAACTCCTCAGTGCAGGACGCCTGTAACTGGGCATGCTGACGACAACTGGGGCATCATCAAATAAAAATAACATGGGCGTGAAAATAAATATCACTTCTTCAGCTTATGGTATCAGTGATATGACCGTGCAGGCACATGTTAATACGGAAATGCAGTTGGTTCAAACCCAGATTGAAACATGTTAACTTGACCCTTAATAGAATTCCCATGTGTGTAATCCCATTGGTTAAGAAACCTTGACTATTTCCTGAAAACATTGGAGAACCTACCTGAAACCTATAAAGACTTTCTACAATAACTCCACAGCAGTGTCTATGATAAATGTCTGTCTTGGAGTGAATTGATGAATACTGTTAGTGGATAAACACAGTGTACACAAAGTCACACACGCATACTCTCAAACACACCCACACACAAGCTCATCTTAGCAGTAAAGACGGGCTTGTGGAAGTCTCTCAGGATGGGATAACATAACGGTGAGTTGTAATTTAAGACCATAATTATGACAATGTGTGTGTGTGGGGGGGGGGGTTAATTTATGTATCTATGATTTACATTGAAATGAATATGGCAGTTGAGTATATATGATTTATATTGAGGAATCTGGAATGAAAGTCAGGAGTTTCAATCCAATGTTCCACTGAAACAATATTTCACTTTGTGGTTTTCCCATTGCACTCGGCTAAGCTCATGGCTTGTTTAAGATTTATTTATAATACCTCAAAACTGTGTCACAGACCAACATGCCTGCAATTATCAAGATGGCTGACAGTGAATATTACGGTCATTCTACTACGTCACGCTGAATAAATATACTAAGTCAAACAAAGTGCTGCTTAAAAGTATGTGAATCCCTTGCGCAATTATAGTTTTTCTTCGTATTCACCATAAATTCTTTATTTAATCAGAACCAGTCTTTTCAAACTGACATAACAGGTTTAGCATTACCAGTTCCATGTGTTGGTTTAGAGGAAATTATATGAGGAGTAGAAAAACAAAATAAATTTAAAAAAAATTGTGCAGGTGCAAAAATAAGTGACCCCAAGTTGCCTTGGTTTCATTCATTAGGGAAGTAGAAACAGGTGAGGAAATATTTGGGGACCAAATGAACCAATAAAAAGCAGGATCTACATGAAAGTGTTTCAGTGGGACTCGAAACCTAGACAGTTTGTTGTCACCCATACAGGTGAATGGAAAACATACCATGCCGAGTGGAAAGGAGAAATCAGAAGACATCAGGAAGAGGGTAGTGAGAGCACATCAGTCTGGGGACAGCTACTGTATACAACCATCTCAGAAAGATTTAAGCTCCATCAGTCCACTATTAGGCAAATAATTTACAAGTGGACAGCATTTAACATGACTGGTCCTCCTCTAAATTCTGAGATACAATATACCAGGTAATTCATGAACAGAAAGTCAGGCCATCAATAAAAGGAGCTAAAGCTTGGCCGAAAATTAGCCCAGCTTTAGCTCAACATGACAACGACCTACATCCAATTGAGATGCTGTCATGAAGCGGGCCGATACCCCTCAAATCTCACACAAGTGAGTTCTGTAAGGAGGACTAGGCAAAAACCTCTCAAAAAAGATTTCAAAGACTGATCAGTGGCTATAGCAGAGGTTTACTCCAATTTATTGCTGCTAATGGAGGTGCCTATTGAATAAAGGTGTTCACATTTTTGCACACATGAAAGCTGAGTTTTTGTTAAAAAAACACTTTTGTCAAATAAACAATAAAAATATAATGTTTTGCTTGCATCCTTTATCTGGTAAGTCTATTTTTAGAATTGGGGTTCAAGATAGAGATGAGTTAATATTAATAATTAATACAAAAATAATGACCATACCTGTAGGGTTCACATACTTTCAAGCAGCACTGTAGACACACACACACACACACACACACACACACACACACACACACACACAAACACACACACACACACACACACACACACACGTTTGTTTTACAAGTGAGGTCATTTCTGGGATCACAAAAAATTTCTCTCCTTTCTAACCTTTAATCTTAACACCAAAAATCCCATTAAAACCAAAACTTTAACCCAAGCCTTAAAAAAGGTATTTCTAAAAGTAAGGACCGACAAAATGTCCTCACAAGTCATGATTTACAATGGGTAACTATACTATCCAACATGTCCTCACTAGTCATGATTTTCCATTGGTTCCTATACTATACAGACTTGTCCTCACTAGTCATGATTTACAATGGGTTACTATACTATACAACATGTCCACACTAATCATGATTTACAATGGGTTACTATACTATACAGCATGTCCACACTAGTCATGATTTACAATGGGTTACTATACTATACAACATGTCCTCACTAGTCATGATTTTCCATTGGTTACTATACTACACAGACTTGTCCTCACTAGTCATGATTTACAATGGGTTACTATACTTGCAAGGACATTTGGTTAGGGAGCATAATTAAACACAAACTGCACAGACAGTCAACTCTGTCTTCAGGTCAGTGTTCAGAGAGTGGGCTCCTTAAGATAAGTATCATTGGTCTCTGTGTGTGTTCCTCAACCGTCAACGTGACCTTTCGACCAGCTGTCTATAAGTGCTGTGTGAGTATGTGGTGAGGAAGCCTCCCTAAGCCCATCTCTTGTCCTCCCAATCTGAACCGCTACAACATATCTCTATGCTAATCGGTGTTGGCCTTGAAAGGAGTCTCAAAGATTGGTTAGGTTTCAGATAAAGATACAGTATATGTAACCTGCATGCATCTTTTATAGCGTGTACCACATATCAAATGGTTATATCAGGAATAATATTGACTGGGCCGGACTGGCAAATGCCAGATGGGCCGGTCCATTTTAAGTCTGTCAGGCCTCTGTAACGTGTAATGTTCATATTTTTGCCATTGTCATTTAGCAGCTCACATAAAAAGAAAACAGAACTCACATAAAAAGGAAAAAGAATCTGACAGACTTTTCTGACAATATCCAACATCTCATCTGTGACATAACAGCACAGACATTGTGCCAATGAGACCGGCCACAAGGAACAGTTTGTGTGATACATGTTGAAAACCGGCAAAGAATGAGCCTCATTTTCCAAGAGCTCCGGTGGGTCTCTGGGGTTACCAGGGAAGTGTCTGAAAGCTTCCCATGTGGACTGACATCTGGTGGTGAACACAGATACTGCAGGGTTTTGAAGGGATGCTTAAAGGGCTCCATTGACACACTGAGGCCGGCGTCAGCCAAGCAAATGCTCGAGGTGCTTGAATTCTGTGAGAGACTGTACCAAAATGTAATTACAGTGTGCAATTACAATCAGTTCTATTTCTTGTGTTTCTACTGATGGTAGCCCTGAGGCCTGATTTCCAGTCGGCTTCCATGAGAGACAAGAACTGTGTTTGCAGGTCCATGAATGCTGGAAACTATTTTTTTGAGGAAAAGAGAAGACTTGTCATTTCCACAGTCATCAATATGCAACCATGCGGAATGACATGTGGGCCCATTATTTATCAAACTTATTTAGTCTGCACTAAAATCATCTCTCTCTGTGTCGCTGTCTGTCTGTATGTGCGTCTAAGTCTGTGGGCCTCTGTGAGACTTTGGAGACTAAGGATGGGGAAAAATCAATACAGTGTAGTATCGTAATATTATTTTTGACGATCTTGAAATTGATTCTGTGTCTCCTAGAATACATTTTTGGTTTGGAATTTCAAGTAGTTAAATACAGCATTATAATTTTTATTCAGGTAAAATAGCAATGCTGTAATTACTCCAATCCTATAAATGGCGCAATGGCCCTTTTTGGCGGAATGAACACAGCATTCCAGAATGCTATATGAGTTTTGGAAAGCGATTTCCGTTACAAAACATTGTTGACACGAACGCCATTCAAGCTGCACAATCAAAGGTATGGGATCACTTAGGATTCAACGACATTACAGGGAAGAAAGAGCTAGACGTGTCTCATGCTGCGTGTAAATTGTGTCGCACAGAAATCAAGTAGGCCTACTTGGGTAATTCCACCAATTTGAGGGCTTGTCTCACCTGACATAATTCGGAGCTGAACGTTGCGACAGCAGAGAAACCAAAACAACGAACCCTGGATAGTCTTCTTGTCAGACTACCCCACAATTCTGAACAGGCAAAGCAAATCACACAGTCTGTGACGTACTTTATATGTAAAGACCATAAACCAAGTGAGCAATCGATGGTGGCGCGCCAGCGTTTTACCACTGGCATGCCACCACAGGCTATAATGGCCTACAGCCAGCGGGCCACCAGCTTTTGCTGCTTTTCTCCTGATCTCAGTTTGCATCAGCTAATTTGCATCTCTGGTGGCTTTCCACCAGTGGCCCGACCGCTTTATGCCCGTGGCTAGCCACCAAAGTGAGGGCGTGCGCTGTGACCTGCTGTGCCTATCTGCTCGTCTTGCCATTTTCTTCCAACAGAGATGCTATTGTACCCCTTATATTCTTGTACTGATTTTATTTGTAATATCTTTATTTTAATATTGTAAATCTTAGCGTACAGAAATTTGATCAACATTGGTAGTTTATAAATAAAATAGACTTTGACTTATGCACTATTGCTTGTGTAAAGGATTAGAAAATGGCCTTGAATGTTAAACAGACACCCCCTCCTAGTTTGCATTAGCTACAGTAGCATTTTCAGAGCTAGTGTGTTCATACCCTCTTAAGTAAGCCCCACACACCCACAAGCAGATCACTCCTGGGCCCTTCAAACATTGGATGTATTGATGAGTAAAGTAGCCAGTTTAGCGACATGATCACCTTTGTGTAGAAATGTAACATATTCATGAACCAAATTGCTGGTTTTTGGTTAGTCTAGATGCCTGAAATAAACTCTGTGGTAAACACAAGCTTAAGAGATTTTCACATTTTGTTCTATGACACACACACACACTGGTTAGAAACAGCCATCTCTCGCCATTGCTTACCATAATTTTTTCCCCCAAATTAAGGCATGGGGACAGTTCTTTACTGTGTTTAAACACTGCCATGTCCGTAGATGGCTCTGTAGCAAATGTGAATTGCACGCGAGACAATTGCCATGACCCAACACAACAAGGGAGGACCCATCTTTGTTCACACCAACAAGAAAGCTATAGCTAGCTAGTTATCCCACGTTTCAAAGTAGTAATGGGAAAACCGGATAATTTTATTGACTTGGTTCTTTAAGTCTCGTTCAGCAAAATGAACAACACTTTTTCAAAGGGTGTAAGATATAAGCTATATGCTCTGTATCGGACAATAGATCATGTGGATTATGACATTCATGAGACATTGTTTTACTACAATTTGAAGATCTCCTGAAACAGACGAAGATCAAGATTTTTTTCAACATCCGACTGAAAATTATTGAATGCCGAGTCACATACATAGCTACAGGTGAGTTTTGTTTTATTACAAATAACTAACGCTAAGTGTTGTTAGGCTACTCAGTAAGAACATCAACTGTTTTGTATTAAACAATGACTGTTTACAATATTCTATTAAAATCACTTGTAGCTGACCGGAATTTCTAAACCAAAGGCGGTAAAACAATTTATAGAAAGTGAGCTTGGTGAATAAAGTGAAAAAAACAGCGTTGGCCTGAGATGCAATACCTAACCCTTGTGTTTCTTTGTGTGTCCACAAGTTTGGAAGCTTATTATTTTGTGTTTCTTCGTTTATCCTCAAGTTCGGATCTTTTGTGCTTCTTCCCATATCAACAGTTGAACAGGTATGGTAACGTTAGCTAACTTAGCTAACTCGTGTTTCTTAGTGTATCAACAAGTTAGAGTATGTTGTGCTTATAAATTTTATTAATGTTAGCTAAATCGTGTTTCTTTGTGTAAGGTTATCCACAACTTTAGGCGTAGAGAAAGAAATTAATCAGCATTTATTCATTGTTTCAGAACAGCCAAAGGTAGCAACTTCCATATAAATGTAACTTTATATTTAAATATATATAAATATTTTCTGCCCTCCTCTATTTGCTTCCATTGCAACTTTAGAATTGCCATATTTAAAGCATTTGCATTATTGCACAGCTATACATTCCACTTGTATATACATATACTTCATACTTGTAAATTTTCTGCCCTCCTCTATTTGCACTTCAGGTTAGACGCAAACTGCATTTCGTTGTACTGTACTTGTACTGTTCAATGACAACAAAGTTGAATCTAATCTCATTTTTATTTTTGAAATGGTTGAATACAGTGGCACATACATACATAAACCGTTAACCCTAGGCGCAATGCACTTTAGCACTTTAGCATACTTTAGCGTATTGTTCAAAAATAAATCTTTGAAAGTTCTGAGTAAATTTCATTGACAGACTCATGGTTTTATTGTATTACTCAAACATTTTCTGCAGAATTTGGTCTTTGGAACTATGATTGAACTGTTTGCCACCGGTTATATGAAAACAATAAAAAATTGCCAATACTGAGTTGCATACATAGAATCATGAGAATCATGGAAATCACAATACATATTGTATTGGTCCTGCGTAAGGTCTTTTATTTCTTATGGGATTCATATTCAACTGTAGGTCATAATAGAATGGCACAGTCATAAACCAAAACATGGTAACAAAGAAAAAAAAGTATGCATACCCTTAGTTCTTAATACTGTGTATTGCCCCCATTAGCATGAATGACAGCGTGCAGTCTTTTGTAATAGTTGTCAATGAGGCCACGAATTTTTGCAGGTGGTATAGCTGCCCATTCATCTTGGCAAAATGCCTCCAGTTCATGCAAAGTCTCTGGTTGTCTTGCATGAGCCGCACAACTGAGATCTCCCCAGAGTGGCTCGATGATATTAAGTTCAGGAGACTGGGATGGCCACTCCAAAACCTTCCCCTTTTTTCTGTTGTAACCACTGGAGGGTCAGCTTGGCCTTGTACTTAAGGTCATTGTGGTGCTGGAAATGCGCAGCATTCATGCGCAGCATTCATGCAGAAGAATGCAAATTGTCAGCCAGTTCTTTCTGATAACATGGTGCATTCATCTTGCCATCAATTTTCACAAGATTCCCCGTGCCTTTAGAGCTCACACACCCCCAAAACATCAGTGAGCCACCACCATGCTTCACAGTGAGGATGGTATTCTGTTCACTATAGGCCTTGTTGACCCCTCTCCAAACATAGCGCTAATGGTTGTGACCATAAAGCTCTATTTTGGTTTTGTCACTCCAAATTACAGTGTGCCAGAAGCTGTGAGGGGTGTCAAGGTGTTGTCAGGCATATCGTCAGTGACGCCGACGGGGGGGACAACCGTGAACGTTGTCCCGGGCCCAGGCCTGGGGGAGGGGCCCATTTGGTTGGTTTAAATATAATTATTAATTTGTCAGTCAATGTTAGTATTCAGCACTATCGAGAAGGTTAACAGTTACTAAACAGAAGAACTGCATTGATGAAGGGTTTCATGCTTTTTACTCTTTGCTGCTTTTTTTTATACAACATTATGATTAAACCTTTTTCTGTAAAAATGGTTTGTTCTACCAACAGCCAATCAGAGTGATACCCTAACACCAACAGCCAACATAACTTTGTTAAAGCAGCACAAGGTAGGATTTATTCAGTAAAAAAGTGCCAGTGGAATGTCATTCTATCATTTCTGGAACACGCCGCTACTTCCCAGCCAATCCCGTTCCAGCCAATCACCTTCTGCGAGGCAGTTTTCCTCCTTGGCTTATTTTGTGAACCCTTACTTGGATGATATTACATATAGCATAAGTATGCCGTAAGGAGAGAAGTTTGCTTACCGTAAGAAACTATAATGGCAGCTAGAGACCAGGACGACAGTCAGTTCCTCCCTTGTCTACTACAGCATACACTACGAAAACGGCAAAGCGAAAGAAGACTTAAACCAACTCTTTGTAGCTAGCTACCAGGAATCCTAAGCTAACGTTAGCAAGGCTAAGAAGAATGTTGTTGAACTATTTCGGTACAGGTAATTCCATTTTTCATATTTTTATTCGGAACGGGATTCTCTATCGGGCATTGGTGCGGAACCGCTTTCTGACGGGTGAGTAACTGCAAAATGCTGTAATTGTTTTTTTTGCTGAAACAAATCCTACATAGTGCAGCTTAAAAAATGTTCATATTTAACCAATAAATTTGTCTAACTACAGTACTGTAGCTGTCTGGCTAAAACATTGCCACCATGCAACCAAAACTGGGAGCACAGAAATGGAAGGACAAATCTAAAAGAGAACGTCTAAATATGTGTAGCAGTTAAGTAAAGGCTGATTGGGACTGAGTAGGTTATGAATTGAAAAGATGTGATATAATTATTTACCTGTGTTGAAAACAAAGGGATTTGAAAGTGGCCTAGTTATGAATTAAAACATTAAACAATAAAACGTTTATGACCTGTTTTTGGGACAGTAATATAATTACTATTAATTAATTTTTTGGCCCGTGGTTTGGGTCCTAAACGTTAAATTTTGTCCCGGGCCCGGTCATTCCTGTCGGAGTCCCTGCATATCGTAACCGGGTTTTTTTGTGGCACTGGTGCAGTAAAGGCTTCTTTCTGGCAACTTGACCATGCACCTCATTTTTGTTCAAGTATCGTTGTATTGTGCTCCTTGAAACAACCACACTGTCTTTTTGCAGTGTGGTTGCAAAAAGACAGTGTGGTTGCAAAAAGACCACACTGTCTTTTTGCAACCACACTGCAAAAAGCCCGGATTTTCCACAACTCAATAAGTGATTGAACAGTACTGACTGGCATTTGCAAGGCTTTGGATATCTTTTTATATCCTTTTCTGTCACAGGCACCGGTAAGGATCCAAGCGCGGTCTGGGGTGGAGTGGCGAAGGCACAGACGAGCAGCAGGCAGAGTAGTCGGGGACGGGCAGAAGGTCGGGAACCGAGCGGGCGGCAGAAGTACAGTCAGGGAGCGGGGAGAGTAGTCGGGAGCAGGCGAGAGATCAGAATTCCGACGGTGAACAAACGAACTGGTAGGACTCAGGAAGAATAGTCGGGAATGGGCGATCGGTCGGAACACAGGTAGGCAGGACGAGAGTCTGCAGGTGTGTGAGTGGAGATTGAAGACAGGTGTGAGAACAGGTGCGCGCAGGGATGTCATGAGCGCGGACGTGACACTTTTCCATCTTTATAAAGTTATGCAGGTCTTTTGTTATGCAGGTCTTTTATTATGCAGGTCCTTGTTATGCAGGTCTTTTTACAGTTCTTTTTTGCTCCCCATGGCTCAGTATCTAGCCTGCTTAGTGCATCCAAATGAGAGCTAACATACTCTGACTATTTATACACAGACACTAATTGCAATTTAAAAATCTACAGGTGTGGAAAATGTACCTTTAATTGCCATTTCCACTTGTGTGTCACCTTGTGTCTGTAAGGCCAAACATTCATGGGTATGTAAACTTTTGATCAGGGCCATTTGGGTGATTTCTGTTCTCATTATGATTTAAAAAGGAGACAAACAATTATGTGATAATACATGGCTTCATATGATCACTGTCCTTAAATAAAATATATTTTTTTGCATGATCAGTCATATTTTAAAATCTATGCCAAAATTTCACAATTTCTGCCAGGGTATGCAAACTTATGAGCACAACTGTATTTCCTGATCTTCCTTAATAAAATGTAAAGATTTTGTCATTGTGGAACCAGATGATTGCTTTTTTAAGAGTCTCTCAAAAGAATTCTCAACAGTATTATTAATACACGTTCCCTTTAAATGAAATCAAGAATGAGTACCAGCGCACCTCAAAGCTAGCGTATCTAATGGTGTTGGATGGTGTTTAAACTAGAAGTGAAGTCTACTGTGTGAATTCTCTGGTAGAGGTATATGGTAGTTCTACCAAGACTTGGCAAACAACTTCTATGCACTATGCATGCAATTCATCACTAGGTGGCAGCAAGGAGTCCTCCCCCCTCCATTGACCTTTACTATATGAAGAGTGGGTCACTGCTCTGGGGTTCAGGTTCAGGGGACAAGGATACCACAAATTCTTCAGCCCTGGCTCTGACCTGACCTTTCACCTTTCATGTTCCCTTGCTTGACCTCAAGTTGACCTTAGAACTCAGAGGAATTGCCTTAGGGTAGAACTGAATTTAACTCAAGAGTTTTTTCACACTACAGTGTCAGTGAGACCAATTGAGACCTTCCCAACTGTTCTGGAAATATTAAATCTTAAATCATGTTACAGCAAGGTGATACAGTTTCCTGGCATTTCATTTATAACCTTATACAAGCATAGGATCCCAACAAACTCTACAGCCCTTTCCTCTGAGCCAGAAAGCTTCCAAGTAAAAATATACACAGTATATAGAGTGCAGTATAATTTCAATATGTTTAAGAGGAGAAGTAAAAGTTACTGGACACGGGTGTTGAACTAAATGCCAACGTGAGGCACCTGTTCTCCACTTACTGACAGCCTGCACATGCAACTCTGCTACTAGAAAATATTTCAACTGGTGCAATCCATTTTAAACTGAGTAATATAATAGAGGTGGGATTATATTCTCCATACTTCTCATGAAGTGTAGTATGGCAATGCACCTAAGGAAAGGCTTCCCATTGAAATTAATACAAATCCCAGGGCCTGTGCACCATAAAGGCCTGTTTGTGAGGGCTGAGATTATTTAATTAATTGTAGGTTGCTGGGCAGCATGTCAGAAGAGAATAGAACAATGTGTGCTGACACAGCAAAAACCTTACCAGGTCCTGTGACAGAGTCAATAGTGGCCAGGGGAGAGGGAATAGAAAAGAGGGACCAGATTACAGGGAATAGAAGAGAGGGACAAGGGGACAGAGAATAGAAGAGAGGGA
>JACXGI010009528.1:0-30094 GCA_016801175.1 Esox masquinongy
GGGCTTTCTTGTGCATCATCTTTAGAAGGGGCTTCCTTCTGGGACGACAGCCATGCAGACCAATTTGATGCAGTGTGCGGCGTATGGTCTGAGCACTGACAGGCTGACCCCCCACCCCTTCAACCTCTGCAGCAATGCTGGCAGCACTCATACGTCTATTTCCCAAAGACAACCTCTGGATATGACGCTGAGCATGTGCACTCAACTTCTTTGGTCGACCATGGCGGGGCCTGTTCTGAGTGGAACCTGTCCTGTTAAACCGCTGTATGGTCTTGGCCACCGTGCTGCAGCTCAGTTTCAGGGTCTTGGTAATCATCTTATAGCCTAGGCCATCTTTATGTAGAACAACAATTCTTTTTTTCAGATCCTCAGAGAGTTCTTTGCCATGAGGTGCCATGTTGAACTTCCAGTGACCAGTATGAGGGAGTGTGAGAGCGATAACACCAAATTTAACACACCTGCTCCCCATTCACACCTGAGACCTTGTAACACTAACGAGTCACATGATACCGGGGAGGGAAAATGGCTAATTGGGCCCAATTTGGACATTTTCACTTAGGGGTGTACTCACTTTTGTTGCCAGCAGTTTAGAAATTAATGGCTGTGTGTTGAGTTATTTTGACAGCAAATTTACCCTGTTATACAAGCTGTACACTCACTACTTTACGTTGTAGGAAAGTGTCATTTCTTCTGTCTTGTCACATGAAAAGATATAATCAAATATTTGCAAAAATGTGAGGGGTGTACTCACTTTTGTGAGATACTGTATATACAGTCAACACTGATGAGCCAAAACATTTTGTGTGCTGTGTGGCAGGGCACATTATCCTACTGAAAGAGGCCACTGCCATTAGGGAATATCATTGCCATGAAGGGGTGTACCTGGTCTGCAAAGATGTTTAGGTAGGTGGTCATATTAATGTCCACATGAATGCCCGGACCCAGGGTTTCCCAGCAGAACATTGCCCAGAGCATCACATTCCCTTCACCAGCTTGATCTCTTCCCACATGATTTTAAAGAAAATGGGACTCATCGGACCAGGCTACCTTCTTCCACTGCTTTAAGGTCCTGTTCCAACACTCGTGTGCCCATTGTAGGCGCTTTCGATGGTGGTCATGTGAGTAATCATGGGCACTCTGAACAGTCAGGGGCTACACAGCCCCATACATAGCAGGATGTGATGCATTGTGTGTTGTGAAACATTCCTCCCGTAACCATCATAAAAACTTACTGTGACTTGTGCTGCAGAAGACCTTCTGCCAGTTCGGACCAGATGGGATAGCCTTTGTCGCCCTTGTGCATTAATGAGCCTTGGGTGCCTAACACCCTGTCGCCGGGTTATCCCTCCTCAGACCACTGTCAGTAGGCACTCACCACTGCTGACCAGGAGCAACCCAGAAGTAGTGATGGCCCAACGAGGCATTGTTTGCGTTATTTTAGCAGCAGGATATTATGCTGACAGCACTCAGATTTTCTTTATCATAATAAAAGCCATCATTGAAATTTACAAGGCAATATAGTTAACAATCTTGTCTGTAAAAAAGAACAGAGAAGAACAACAATGGAACGGACATTAAACATAAAATGTACAGACTAGATTGTTAACTATATTGCCTTATATATTTCAATGATGGCTTTTATTTTGAAAAAGAAAATCTGAGTTAGCGCTGCTAGCATAATATCCTGCTGCTAGAAGAACGGTGATGAAGCCTTGTATGGCCATCACTACCCACAAGCCTTGCCGTTTCAAAGTTGCTCTGATCCAAATGCCTGGCCATAACAATTTGGCCCTTGTCAAAGTCGCTTAGGTCTTTACTCCTGCATCGAACACGTTGACTGCGAGAACTGATTGTTCGCCTACCATCTAATCCCCCCAAACCTTGACATGTGCTCTTGTTAGGAGATGATCAACATTGTTTGCTTCACCTGTGAGTGGTCATACTGTTTTGGCTCATCAGTGTATATACATGTAAAACATAGTTTGAATTGAAGTACTTTTCAGCAATGGACAAACGCTAACAGTGCCATAATTTTTATGTAAAAATTTATAATATTTATTGTTAAATGTGCTCAGTTACATTTGCTGCTCTGTAGGATAAATAAGTCACTTTAAATAAATTTAGGAGAGTTGTTTTGATAACGGCATTTTGGCGAGTTTTTCATTTTAATTACCAGGTTAAAGTGGACCAGCTCGAACTCTCTCTTATTCGGTCCTCTTCAAATTTGTGAGAGCTGCAGACTCTGCCCACGTCATCCTAAACATGCAGACTCTTCTCTCCAAAACATTTCCAATATTACCACAGTATCAAAAAGCATATCAAGCATGGATAACTGCAATTTTCTCACATCTTCGTCAACCTTAACCAAACTGTGTTGTGACACAAGGCTTTTGATGTAAAAAGGAATGTATGTTTCCACAGTTTACATCCAGAAACAAATAAAATGAAACTTCAATAACTGATTTTATAACAGTTATTGAAGTTATGCAAGAAAACATCTTCAAGTTTCATGTGTTTCTAGACCAGTCCATCACACAAGTCCAAGGAGAAGCAAATTGTGATCCAATTACCTTTATATGCACTTCCTCCGCGGATGTCTACTCTCCATGCCTGATCGATCAAGTAAAGAAGCAGACCTTATAGAGACCGGGGTCGGAGGTGACCCTGGACCCAACAGCTTGTGGAGGGGTAAAGACTAAGATCATGTGTGTCTTTAGGGGCCCAGCCAAGGGTCAGGAGGTCTAAGTCAGGGTTGTGACCCTGCTGTTCCCCAGTCTGTGTCCACAGACCCATGTGCTTGGGTCCACAACTACAGTGCTTCTTCTACCTGTTCCATAAGAGATTTATCATGATTCTATGCACCTCAGTTATTGGACCATATCTCTACATTTCAGCAATAAGGTATTGGTGGACTTTAACATACATGATGAAGTATTGATTTACAGTCACCTTCAAAAATACTACAAACTTTAGTGAAGATGAGCAAAAAGATAACATAATGTTCCAAAATAGATAATACATCATATCCCCAAGACGTTCTCATCTCCCCTGTTATTGGATATAGTAAAAGGTTAACATGTCTTGGGGATATGAATCTATTCAAATGGTAGCATCCACATTCATGTAAAAGTGTGTATTTTATATTATTAGGTGTGCTTGCTGAAAGCAGTGCATAACTGCAGATTTCTGTCATAGTCTTATTATCATTAGGCACATTTAACACCACATACAATTCTGGGTATAAAGCTGATTCTGATGTCCTGGCAAAGCATTACAAAACTTAACATTTCTATGGTTCTTCTTTTTCTTCTGTAAAACAATAGGCCCCAGGTTAAATCTTTAACATTATTATTATTAAACCTTTATTACACTTCAACTTCATCCACTATCATGGGATTTCTTTCTCAACATTCATAAGTTCTCATTGTTTGAATCCGTCTGTTAACTATTGTCATGGTTTGGCATGGAGGCAGGACACGGGTGCAGAGGTTTTCAAGGGTAAATATGGTTTAATACACAGACAAACAAACCGAAAAACAAAACAAACCGAAAAACAAAAGGCGCAAAACACCAGGAACAGGCAACAGCAACAATGACAAACAAGAAACACAGGGCCAGGAAGAGCTTAAATAGGGACATAACGAGCGGGCAAACAAGACACAGGTGAAAACAATACTACAGAGGGCAAGCTACATTCGAAAGCAAAGGACAAAAAACAAACCGAACAGGCACCCTTCACAAATAAAAGCAAAAATGAATCCGATCAAAAACAGAACCTAACAACTATGCCACATTAGAAACAAATCACCTACTTTTCCAACTTCTTAATGAAAACTGTGGACGCCATGCAACCTTCCAATTATTAAAATCTAAAACAAAAATGTATTTAGGAAAAAAGTTAAGGTATTGACAAGCATATTCTACAAAGGGTTAGTCAAAATAAGCATGGTGATTGGTTGCAAAAAGTTCTGAGCCATGCTAAAAAAGCTGTGTACCATGTGTAGAACTATGACGCAAAATAGGATATTAATTTACTGCTCTGGGAAAACACTACCACCACCCCAGCCAAAGCAATAATTGTAGATTGCATTTAGGCATTATTTTCCCATGATTCTTGCAATTGGTTAGCAACAATATCAGCTCCTAATAATTTCTTACTTTATGAATAGTGATCTGTGTCTTACCAGTTTATTTGAAAATATCAGTCAGTTTTTTTTCTAATATTGACAACAGCATGCATCGGCACACTGTTTATGCATATACAAAGACTTGTCAGTAGAATAAGAGGTAAAATAAAAATTTAATTCAACTGATTTATGCTCCTGCTTGCTTAAGTTTGAGCCATGAAGTGACAGTGTTAGCTGTGTGGTTGGTTAACATTACCTTGAAAAGTTAGGAGGAAGAGATTGCATAATATTGTAGGTGTAAAATAAACAGGTAGATTACAAGTGCAGCCAGTTGTATGAATCTGCTTGCTTCATGAGCCAGATGATCTGCTAAATTCAGGACCATGGACAACGCTATCCCAATGCCCATACTAACTAATATTAATGAAATTAACAATTTGTCTGTGTGATAACAGTGCAAATCAAATGAACAACCAGCTGGCTTGAGTAGCAATGCTAGATTACTGTTGTCACTATTTCCACACAAATGGACAAAATAGTAGGATTTCATACAATCTACTGTAGGTTACTTGTATAAGTATTCAACCCCTGGGCGGTGGAAGCTTCCAGTTTGCCAGAACTAGGATACAGTTAACTTGCCATTGGCCTCCATCTGCAAACCATTATAGTTTCTGTCATATTTTCTATATAAAAGAAAGATAATTGGTTAGGCTGTGAATCTGAAGGAAAAGACCAAAGCACATGCTGTTCTCTGCATAAAACTGGCCGGTATTGGACGTTGGCAAGAAAGAAGCCATTACTGAAAAATTATTATTGGATAACCTGAGAGTGACAGATGCAATGTGGACAAAAGGTGTTGTGATCAGAATTGTCAAAGATAGAGCTTTTGGGGCAAAACTCCAAGTTCTATGTGTGATGGTGACCTAACACTGCACGTGTCTCAACGAACATCTTGAAAAATTGACGGAAGATTGGATGATGCAAAATAAAGAGAAATACTGCAAGAAAACCTGTTTCAGTCTGCTAAAAAAACCAAAGCTTCTGAGGAAAATTACCTTTCAGCAGCACAATGATCACAAGAACAAGGCCAAAGCAACATTAAAGTGGCTCAAGAAAAAAACGGTGAATGTCCTACAGGTAATATCAAGGTGATGCGTTGTACCTTGTTTTTGCAATGGAGGGAAATGCAACCTCCCTATGGTTCACAAAGCATGTACCACAAAACTAGATTTTCAATGATTCCCCAATTTATCAAAAAAAAAAAAAAATCACATGGCCTTTGATTTGCAAGTGCCTGAATGATATAAATTGCCTCTCAAAGAGAAATCCAAACCACCTTCAAACACAGACATTCCCATGGTTACAAGTCTGTCTCCCAGGACCTTGGAATTAGCGTGTGCACTGTTCACAAAAGTACTCGTATGGAACTGTGGTCAACAGCCTAGGACATGGCCAGAAGCAAACACGGTGCTGTTGAAAGTTGATTTAAATGCGCAAAGCACCTCACACAACCACCGCCGCACACTTAACCAAAAAGGGCTACATTGTGGAATGCCTAGGAAGACCCCACAGCTCAAAAAAAGATACAAGAAAGCCCTAACAAGTGAATACCAGAAAAAGGAAGGTAAAAACACAATGACGCAGAGGGCACATCAAGGCAAACTAGAGACCTGGGCAAGTCTCCATGTGTCTTTAATAACTCTCAGTGACAATAATGGAGAGTTATTCACTACATCCCATCTCATTATGTTAAATAATCAGCTATTAACTATGGGTTTGTTAACTGGTAAAGCAACAGACAGGGTTTTATCATGGTGACAGACACTGTGAGACACACATTAATCACATTCTTTCATATCTTTCTCTGTTATGGTGGTTAGATGTTGAACTAGAAGATATATGGATTAAAGTACTCCTGTGGCTTTCTATCCATGTATACACATGTGTAGCAGCTCCTCAGCTCCATGACCGATTTTTATTCATTGATTTACCTAACTTGTTTATCCCCACTCCTCTTTGGCATTCTTTTTAAAAGGTTGAAAGATAATTAAAGAGAGGTAGCGTGGAGGGTGAACACGCATAAAAATTCCCTTGAATGACAGAAAAAGGTCCTTCTGAAGCCTTCTCAATGTGTAATGAAAACATTCTGTGTGAACCGAAAGTGTATTAAAATCCCAGTGTCTGTTTAGAGGGTTTGGTAATGCATTATTTGGCTCCAGCAGAGGGTCAGTGGTTTGAGCCTGTGTGGGAACGAGACAGTGATGTAATCCTGTTTTTTGGAATAGCACTGCACACCTGATTCATATCAACACTTGATGATTTGTATTGAACTGCACTGAATTCTACATTGGGTATAATTTGATGTCCCAATCAGGATTCCTTTTCAATAAGACAAACTGTAAAAGACAATTATAGTTGGTCCTTCGGCAAGATAATAAGATCATCATTTGAATTTGCTGTGTAGTGTTTAAAAAGCCCTCTGTGTCCGGGCCTAGGATTTAAAAACATTGTTCCATCTAGACTAAGCACATTTCCCACCTCATCTCTCCATCGCTACCTTAGCTCTGAACACATCGACTATAGCTCAGTTCATGTTTGTTATGTGTACCTGGTTGCTTGCTTTGTCAACCACATCCATGAAGGTTAGACAGGGCTACTTCTCATCACACTGCTTGTGCACCAGGAGCGGAGCACCTTCTCCGGCCAACAACCACGATTGACCACAAGGCAGCCCCACACTTCCACCCTGAGCAGCACTGAGCCATCGGCACCACCCTCTGCTACACCCTATCCCCTTGGGAATTGCCGGTGTTCTGCAAACGAGGATTTGAACATTTGGCTGCAGTGATGCAGCTGTACTGTGAGAACAGTGTAGGTGTTGAAAACATTGCTACAGTTGTTGTTTTTTAAAGTCTTTGTAACTATCACCATTTCTGCTCTTTCAGATGACAATGGTGACATTTTCATCTAGCATATGCATGGGGAATTCTTTTTCTCATTAGTTTAAATGAACCAATTAAGAGTAACTATTGAACTGTTCAAACTATAGACATCAAACCTACTTTCACATGTTCATGCTATGTTTCCCTGTCAATCATTTTGCTTTTTTAGCCTTGATCCATCACTATCATTACTACTGTTGTCAATACCACTACTGAAATGTATTTCAAAACATGAATACTTTAAAGCAAGTTAGTGTAGTGGAGTTATGAAAATACCGTAAGCTCACTCCACAGCTAGCTTGAAATGTCACTGTTGGGGCTATATAATTGATAATTTTTGTATAGCTAAAATGGTTGGAATGTTTTCAAGGAAGCTAGGAAGGCATGCTCAAAAAAGGTTACACACTTTTATGAGCATGCCATATATAGCTCTGTATTCATTCATTTTTGAATCTCAAATTGTATACAGTAATTTTTTTGGTGGACTAGCAGTAAGGGAAACATTTGACTGAAATTCTATAAAAATAACTTAGAAAAGAAAGAGCTTAGACTGATCTGCCATCTGTATCAGGAGCTCATAAATATTAATAACTGTATGTCTTCACATTGTTTTTCTAAGTTAAAACACACATCTTACAACATAAGGAACTGCGCCATAAAACTCAACTAGTCTTAAAACTAACGATTTCATTCACATGCGTTCTTTTAGCAGGTCTGTTAAACATAACGAAGTGTGATGCTTACTGCCACCCTACTGTACTATTCATTCCCTCATTACTATTTCATCAACGTATGATTAACGCTTAATGCCGCAGTGTAACTCCCCATTCTCTGAGTCGGAGACTCACTAAAGACATCTCAAGCTTGAGAGATGTAGGTTTTTCTAGTCATTTAAATGTTTTACACTTCCATTTACCCCCCTTTTAATTTAGCGTATAATGATGCCGTTATAATGGAATCCATCAGGAAGTTCCTTTTGGGAGAGGTTAATGTTCTGTGGCTTCTGCAGCTAATGCTGTTTTTGCTGCATTGACAACAGATGCTGTGAAAGCACTATTACAATAGGATAAATGTTTCTAAATATGCAGGATTAGGATAGCTTCGTTGGTACTGAAAAAGAAAAGAATGAACAGGACAAATGGGGCCACTGACAATAAATAGAATCTAATAATGTTATACCAATTCAAACACTTTGGAAGCAGAGGAATTGGATCAAGTGCAACTTTTCATAGACAGTCCTTTCACTGTTGCATTGTTTAGTATCTTTGGTATCACCTAGCTGTCTTAAGATATTTCAAATAAGTGTCACTCCACTTTGGATAAGAGTGTCAGCTAAATGACAAAAAATTTTAATGTAATGATATCTCTCAACTCAAACTGTCACAGACGATAACTGACAACACTATGTAAAAAATTTGCATACCCCCCTCCCAAATATCCACTAGGAAATTAATTAAAATAACAAACAATTTCCTCCACCGAGAATTAGTGACTACTCATGGCCCCTACACCACACTGGCCTTTAATCCTCTCTGCCTCAATTATGGTAATGCTAACTTTCCCAGCAATTAATGTGATTAATTTTCTCTTGTTTTGAATTACAATTGCAGTGCCTGCTAGCACTTTAAAGCATTAATTAATTACCAATTAAATTGGTGGGCTCGTTTGCTCCAGTGCTGCTCGGTTCTGTAGCACTTTGTGTTCAATGTGTTAATTGATAGAGATTAAAATATCTGACCTCTTATGAGAGACTAAAAGTCATATTCAACAGTGATGTTAGCATATCAAATTTTCTACTGATTGTCTCATTGGACATTGCAGTGTTAATTGTGATGACTGACTATATACTTCGCAAAATCAATAGATGTAAAACTGATGTTCAAAATTGGTACAAATATGATTCATTCAAATCTTTAGGGATGCTTGCAGTTTTGTCATTTCATCAAGAAAACATCTATAAAAACCTATGCTCAACATCTGAAATGATATAATGCAGTGCTCATTTTGTTCTTTTAGTAAGGAGTTGAATTGCTATAATTTGCTAATGTGTTGTCCATGCCCATGTTTTTATTGTGTAAAGCTTATCTTGGAGAGCTCAGCAGATCCAAAAAAGGCTGTTCTCTTTTATTTCTGTGTCTTATACCTCTTTAGTACTATGTTATGCCCACTTGAGTAGCATTAACAGCTCTCTACTCCATTTACCAGGGACTTGGATTGTCTCAAATTGAGTTACTTCCATCGGAACATCAATGCTTCAGGCCAATATGAGAGGACGAAAAAAAAGAAAAGCTTTCATGTTCTGATGTGATCTTCTTAAATGAGAACTCTATCTTGTAACCTGCATCTGAAAAACCATTATTTTATATGATTTTACCACACCAGCTCTTTGTTCCAAATGTAAGATCAGAGTTTTGGTGGTTAGACAGTTTGTTTGTTGAAACATTTGGTACGGAACAGTCAGGAAGTCTTAACACAAAGTAAGAATGGCCCATCGACTCTGGAGTCTCTCAGAGGTCTATGTTGTATTCTCCATACTTCCATTCTAAATGGTGTCTCTTGCAATTGTCAGAAGCATGAAAGACCGTTTTAATCTTGTGTTTAGGCGTAAAATGTGTTTTAATGCATTTTCTTAACAGAAACCACACATGGCTAACCTAATATGTGTGGAATATTACAATGAGCATCCATCCTATATGAACATCCGCCAAAGGTCCCGCTTCTCTTCATAATACTGAGGAGTGGACATAATGACAGCTGGGATAGATAAGATACTGAAAGAGGCCTCTACAGACTCAATTTCATTGTTGTCCTAACCTTCACATCTCCAGTTCTCAGACACAGGCAATCTATTAGTTCCTCTTTAGTATCAAAGTATACTGGATATCATTGTGTCTTGTAATGTTTTGTTCATGTAATTTAAAGAACACTTTGAACAATGTTGATGTTTGATGTTTCATTACACACTTCTAATTCATATGGAAATTAATTTTTTTTTACCCGAGCTGTTTGCTTCTTAGTGATGTCCAGCGATCACAATGAAAGGAAAATAAGAATCTCTGTGGAACTTTTGTGGAGGTAGCACTTAGAGGGCTGTCGCTGGATATGGTGAAAGGAGGGGCAAGATGAAAGAGTGACCCAGTATATTTACAATCACGTTTTAAGATAAGGCAGATGTTTGTGTATGAACGTGTGTCGGTCTGTTCATACCAGGGTTTGCCATGGTAGCAGTGCAACCAAAGTTTGATAAGCTGTTGGCTGGTTTAATTGATGACAACAAATGTGTCTTCACATGCATTTTAAATGTGTGCAGGAGGTTAAAAATCTTAGCAGCAGCTACAGTGGAGAAGAAAACACCCGTATTGAAAAAGGAGCTTTTGTTTATATCAAGGCTGAAATCATGACAAATTATTTCAAACCTTTTTCCTCTTTAATAAGATATTGTAACCAATGATATTTGGGGGGAAAAAAATCATTTTTTTTCTGAAAAATGATAAGGAAAAACTGCAAATGCCTTTTTAGTGGGGTTGTACAGATGTAGATTTCACCTATTTCAATGTATTGTATATCAAGAACTGCAGAGCGTACATTTATTGAAACTATGGAATATTGGAATACTAAGTAGCTAACAAGAACTGCAAATACAACGGACCATTCTCAAAGACAACTAACTACCTAGAAAATGCGGAGCAGGCCCAGCTGACCTCAGTTTTAGATCAAGGTGGCAAGAGGACAGGATCTAAATGACTTTGAAAGAGAGTTCATTAATGAGGCACAAATGGCAGGAGCTTCAGTCACAAAAACTGCTCGCCTAGTTAGTACAGTGTTTCCCAATCCTGGTCCTTGAAACAGGTGTGTGAGTGCCAGGGCAAAAACAAAAACGTGCACCCCTTTGGGTCCCGAGGACCAGGATTGGGAAACACCGGGTTAGTGTTTCAATAGGAACCGTCACTAAATGTACACCTGCATTTAGATCTATGGGACAGACATCAGTAAATAGGATCAGTATAGAGTTGTTTGTTGCATGCAGCCTGGAAAATGTTATGCAGCACAAAGCAGCCACTAGCAACTAACTGTTACTTCTTCAGACTGGAGGGGCAGTATTGAGAGGTTTCTGTCTACATCCCTTCTGGTATTTAGAAACACAGGAAAATAGGATTCTGTTAGGTACTTATACTCCACTACTTTTCTGCTTGCAAGTGTGACTTTTAAACATGCCGTAATTATATTTTTGTCCCGTTTTGAGGAGTGTCTGTCCAAAAAGATGAAATGATACAACCACTTAGCAGAAATTATCCATCATTGAGGTTGCATGTGGACAAGTAAGAAAAAAGCAGCAACTGGTTGGAGATTGCCTAAAATGTGGATACCAACATCATCTCAAGGACAAAGACATGCATATATACTTTAGACCAGGGGTATTCAACTCTTACCCTATGAGGTCTGCAGCCTTCTGGTTTTTGGTTCAACCTCATGATTAATTGGACCCACCTGGTATCCCCGGTCTGATTAAGTCCCTGACTAGAAGGTTGCAGGGAAAACATGGAGTTAAACTGGCTTTGAGGTCCAGAGTTGAGTTTGAGGGCTCTAGACTGATACATTTGCTTTCTAAAAAAGATGGAGATAAGGAATGGGTTGGCTTTCACCTCAGTTTGTTTCCCATTGATTCTCCAAATGCTGGGTTGGCTTTGTGTTTAAAACATCAACAGGCCAATATGCCAATGTGATGTGTAATGTTGCATTTGTCAAATTCTTTTAATAGATTACCCTGCCTGTACCTATGTTGCTGTCATGATAATTAGCAGGGCGAGTTCAAACACCTAAAAACACACTGCGGTTAGACTGAAACGATAGATTAAATGTTTAGGTAACCAGTTAATTTGAGTGAACTGTATAGATATAAAGGCTGCTTTCAATGTATTCTAATGTATTCTAATCGATTCGTAGATGTTGGAGGAGGATGGTGTTGTGGATAGCCCAGAAAACAGGTCCTTTGCCTTCCAGTCCATTTTCTCCATAGCCCAATGTACTATCCAGGTGTCTTCCCCACAACAAACATGTACTATGTATAAAGAAACATTTACATGATACTGCAATTACTCTTTTATAAATCCCCTGGAAGGCCTTCACATTTCCGTACTAGATCTGTGGAGTAAGGAAACAGGAAGTATCTAAGGAAGAACCCTCCCCTTAGACAGCATCAATGCACAGTGATTTGGTCACAGTTCAAGAGTCACATGAAAGACCGAATAAGATGTTTCAGCAGGACCATCATCACTTTCTGTCTCTACCATTGAAAATATGAGGGAATTTTAGGGACAGAGCGGAAGAGGGTTTGCATACCTGCGAATACCCCCCACCTCTCCCATCATTCCATCTGTCCAGACTGAGATGGGTCGTTGGGCTCAGCTAAAAGACAAAGGGGTCCTTGTCAGGCTTTCCGGGTGCCATTTGGATGGGAGGGCAGGGAGAACTAGGAAAGGGCATGAACAAGACTCCCAACTACAAGGTAACAAGGGAAAACCAATCCCTCCTGGAATTAGCCTGAGATTGGAGACACAGGGCTCACCACAGAGTAGATAAATGGAGCTCTTTGGAGAGGGAGGGAGGAGAGCAGGATATTGCCAAAAAGAAAGTGTGCCATGTCCTGACCAAATTACCCTCAAAGCTGTAAAGGATCCTGTTACCTGTTCAAATGTTTAGGTTGGATGTTAATTTGCCTACCTGGACCTATGCCCACAGTTACCCGTGGTTGGCCTTTGAACTGGTATCACTGATTGCAATACAGAGAATACAGTATCATAACAAATCCTGCTAAGGCTACAGCCTGGACAATGACAATAACAGTATATCCAAATACAGTATACATAGTCCTAGGCAAAAGTCACAGGCCACCTAACAAAATTGATTAAAGCCATCTATTTTAACAGTGTTTGTTTAAAAAAAAAAACAAAATAAACTCAGTATAATGAAAAGTAACAAAAACATTTCCCTGTCCAAATAATCCCAAAAAGCTTCCATCATGTTAAAATCGGGGCTCTGAGGTGGCCAGTGTAATACTGTAAATGTTTCATGTGCGGACTTCCGCTCCAAATAGTTACTACTCGGCTTCACAAAATGTTTGGGGTCATTGTCATGCTAGAAGCACTTCACTGGTTTTCCTTCTGTCCCTAAAGGAAGTTACCTTACAGTTCATCAGATGCAGACGTCTTTTACTGCATTTTTTTTGTCTTCAACTAGCCCAGTTATCTAAAATGACTAGTTATCTAAAATGACTAGGTATTTATTCTAGTCATCTCACAAAATATAATTACCTTTTGGTCAAAACGAATACAATACATTCCTTTTTATGGTGTTAATGTTTATTTAGTTTTATTCTAATGTATGTAGTGTTTTACAAGCAAATACACGCAAAAACAATTACTGCCAAGATAAAAAGCTTCAAACAATCGTTTCAGGCAGCCTAAGACTTTTGGACAGTCCTTAAAGTGTAAGTAAAGATAATTTACTGTGTAACAAATATATACATTGTATATAAGCTGTATTTAAACAAGACATGAAACACACATATCTTTTAACTCTATACTAATGTTCAACAGGTTTGATGGTAGTAAGCATTTTTTTTCTTTCATATTGTACTGTACTCTCTGTCTAACTATCTGTTAAAAATCCACATCAAACAGGTTCAATGGGAGCAAGACTCTCTTGTCAGCCTTTGTACACCAGCACGCACTCTCTTCTCCTCAGGTCCGTCAAGCCTTTATCGAGCCATTAGGTATCCTCTTTGAGCCTGCACATTGTGAAAATGAAAGAGTGGGGCGCACTTGGTCCTCATCCTCCCCTTCTATAATGCCTCCTTGTTTAGTGCCATGCTCCAAGCGAATGTCATCATCCGAGTCGTATGAATGAGTAGAGTACGCTTGCGTTACATATTGATCCTATCTCTTTGTGCAGCCTCCAAACCCTGCAATAATTAGCATCATCCATTAGCGACTTTGCTGGCTAACATCCCCATTAATGGCTGAATCCCTGTTCTTTTGGAAGTGTTAACATTCATGTGAACTGGATTTTGTATTTCAAACAGAAAGAAGAGAATGGTACAACTATATTTGAATGGAATAAAAGGCAGGGGAGATTAAGTACTTGTTTAAAAGCTTAAAAAAACTATCTATATTTAATTAACGTGTTTATTAGTGGGTACCTTTGTTCTCATTTTGTAAATTATCATCTTAGCATAGAACCAAGTGCACTGGGTAGATTTTTAAATGGCACTTACACAGACGGTGTAGAGGTCTATCATTTGTTTTGTAATTTTCACCCAACTGTACAGTGCCAACACGGTATCATTAAAAATGTCATTATGTGACTTTTTTCCAAAAAGTTGGTCCTCACAGAACCTCAACATCAAAGTAGATGACACTTATGTTATTACTGTTTGAACTATTTCATTTTAAAGACTGTCTAATAATTAATTTCTCAACTAATACATTGTGTTATTAACCCAAATAAATCTTTCAAGTCACCACTAACATTATTGAAATATATGCTTTAAACTCTTTCACACTTACGCCAGACTTCTAGTAAACAGTCAAATTTTTAAAGAGTAAATTCATTTAAACTGCGAAAACCCATCAGTTTCCATAGAGGACCCATGACACAAACACTCAAGTATTGTTATTAATAAAATAAGTGAATAACTAATCTAGGCAAGAGTGATATTGGGCACGGAATCTCGCCAGGACTGAACAATAGAGGACAGGAAGGCAAAACCATCAATTAGACCTTTCAGGACCCGTTATCATATTAATCTCTGGATGGAAAAATATGTTTATACTATATCAACATAGTTATGTACCATAAGATAAGGTTTAGCATTTGTGTGCAAGATGCCATGCACTTGAATGGATTAATTGCAGTCTAAACTTACTCAACATTTCTAAGTTAAAGCACACACACACACACACACACACACACACACACACACAAGCCCCCTCAAGGAAAGAGATCAAATGCAGAAGGGTATTACTTATTTTGTGGATTTTAAGCTATGGAACATCTCTGCTACATTGTGAATCCTGTCCAGGAAGATCAAGCTTTTTATCGGGATGAAGTACCTTGTGGCAGCGGCTTCACTGTGATTGTCCCGTCTCTAAGTCTTGTCTTTCAAGCCTAGTTCCGACAGTTTGTTTCGGTGATCTGTTTGATAATGGATTCAGAGTGCTACCAATTTTGTTGTCTCAATGTGAATCTACATTCTTCTGACATGGTTTTACATCTTTACAGTCTTCCATGGGCTTGTTGACAACAAGTAAACACGATTGCACTTATTTCCTTATAAATTATACCCCTTTTTTCTTTCTTCCCAGATTTCGTTAAATCCAATTGTTTCTATGGCCCCGTCTCATCGGAAACAACTCCCAATGGAGAGTTGAAGATCACATGATAGCCATCATTACTCTATAGCTTGAATGGATGTGCACTTTGCAGTCCTGGATAATATCCAAGTGACTGGATGCATCCTGTCACTTGAACTCTGTACTCTGAGCCCCCGTCATTCCAGAGGGCCATCACCCAGAGGAGTGATCCTCAACTATTTTTGCAGAGCATCAACACTGAGACTGAGGGAACAAGGGCTCTGAACAGAGAGCATGTGGAAGGGAAGGCATGCTGTTGATCCTTGTGGCCTGGAAGAACATGGTTCGCTGATGTCATTGGCTTGCTGCGCCACACAGTATGTAACAAAATCCAAAGAATCTGAACCTCTAAAAACATAAAATGACATAAATCATAAAATAAAAAGACTTCTCCCTCTTTTAGATCCCAGTCCCTGGGAGGTAAGGGCCCTCCAGGTGTATGATAGATTCAAATGATGGTACAGTGTAGTGGCAGGTAATTCACTTTAAAAAAACAACATTTTCTCTTAGCCTCATTGCACAACATGAACAACAGCATTAGGTTAGTTAAAAGACAGCTCATCTTTCTCTCTGCTCCACTGCAAAATGTGTTGATATTCGGGAAGTTGGTCGCTTACCTAAATGAAACTGAGATAAAATACAAATGTTTTGGAGGTTTTGTCTGAGTCTAGCCTTGACTCCACTTGTGTAACAGATGTAGTAGATTTTTGGCCTGTTATGTCTTGATTAGGTGTCCGGGTATCAAGCATTCATGTGCATCCTACTGTCCCAATATCAGGAATTAATCTGCATTCAAGAACTCATTCTAGCCAATCAGCAACAAGTATTCAACAATACTGTGGCGTAAATACACATTTATTGCCCTGTTGCGTCGTTCAGTATTCCAAGGCAATATACTGTGTCTATCCCTTTTCTCTTCTGCCTTTCCGGCTTGGGGGAAGTTGCTTCTCTCATTGGACTGTGAAAGCTTTCTCCATGTCATATAGTACCTGAAAGATGGGGCTTCCAGAGAGTCTGACACTTCCATTAAGTGTTCAGTGGATACTCTGTATGAGTGTATAACCCATACAGTGTTGTACTTTGTTCCCTCAATACACACAGTATGTAACTGAACTTTAGCAGTGGATTCAAAAGCATAGGGACAACAGACCAGGGTACCAAAGGAACACTCACTGCCCATTCTTTTCAGTGCACCACTATCTTTCACACTCCTTAATAGGGCACGTTTAGTCTGGCAGTGTAAATGTGATTGTTTCTTTTAAAGGTTCAAAAGCCTTTATGAGATTACAAGAGAGATTAATATGTGTCAGTTTACTTTCATTGTTTACTGTTTGCATTTCCTCTGTCAACCATATACATTTATTTTGCAGCAGACCACACTGGAGCAGCAGTCTTCCTTTACTCATAATTCAACCCCAAAGTCAATGTAGTGCTATTAATATAATGAGAGGTTTTGGAGAGTGCCAATGCAATTGAGGCTCTCGGAGCATCAAAACAGCAGATGTGGTTTCCCAGTTTTATACATAACAGAAAGGGGTCCTCTTTTCCATCCATGACCCCAGTAGATGGTTATCTGGAATATATGGATGTCACACTGACGTTTCCAACCATCAGCGGGCTCTGAGAAAATTAGGGTAAAGGATGAGAAGAAGAGAGAAACAAAGTAAAGTGCTCACCCGGAGCAATTTTGATTAACCATCAGCAGTTTTTGTCTAATCACTGACAATGTGCACACAGCCGAGTCACATTGAGAGGGAAAAATCAATCACATTATAAATGTAGACATGCTTTATTGACCTCTGTTGGTGTTCCCACATTTCATACTTGATTTGTATCCACTGGAGAGCGTTTGGAACAACACTGGCAATTCGGATGATGACGAGATATAGGACATTCATTTACAACTAGGCCCGTGCTCATGACTTGAGTGATGGTTCTATAAAAGTGACCTATTTTATTGTTCTTCCTGTGTGTATGTTTTAACGGGAAAATATTCAAAAGCATTAGAAAATCTGTGCCCTCTTTCACATGTGCTTTTTCTGGTTTGAACTTGATAATGATAGAAGCCCAGCGAATATGGTTGCATTATGCAGGCTACAGCTAGCAGCAGATTCAGAACAACCCCCCCCCCCTTAGAAGACAACTGTAAATAAGAGTTGGATGTCTCATTATCCGAACCCCTAGCCTTGACAGCTGCATTCATCCAAAATGCATTGTATCTAAAGGTTAAGAGTAGTTACAGGGAAAGTAATGTATTATTAAAATACCTTTCGGAGTGAAGTACCTTTTGATATATTTTCCTTGGTAATGAAAGCAGCATTCGGTGGAAATGTAGTAATTTGCAGGCCCATTTCTCCAAGCCTTTATTCACCCTCTGCCTCTCCCAAGACACATCTGTGGAGAGAGGAGCGCTCCCTGTGACGGAGGGGACTGCAAGCATTTTGTAGTAGTCGGAACCATCTCTTAGATTACTGGTTTTTCATTAAAAAAACTTTAGAAACAGAGCATTTTGGAGGTGAACATTCTTCACAATTCTTCCTCTCACACTTTCCACACTATACCTGAATCCTTTCTCCTTTTTTAAAGAGAGTAATTGAATGTAGAAAATGGCTGGGCTTGTTTGGAGTGAGTCTGATCCAGAAATGATTAAAGGTAGAGGGGGTTTGAGGTATTCAAAAGAGAGAATGACAGAAAGAATATGGTTAATGCTTTTGCTTTTTCATTTTCCAAAGGAAGGGAGAGGAGGGCTGGGGGTGCTGTGGTGTAAAACATCCAGGCAGGTTGGTGTTGGATTGGTGGGGGGTTTTGGCTCACAGAATAACCCCTACTCAAACCCCTATTAAAAGCATCAGAACTGTCAAAGCTGGTAAAAAAGACAGGAAATCACTGAGTGAAATGAAGCTTCTTTTGCCAATTATTGAATAGCGAGAGCACACCTTAGAGCTCTTTGTGTTCAGCAGCACCAGTCCACTCTCTCCTCACTATTCGCTCATCCCTCTCTCCCCCGTTTGGGGCCTTTGAGTTGGATGCATTAGTGCTGAGGCCTAGAGAAGAGGAGAGGCAGCGTTTTCAAAGCCCAGTCAGACTCACTTCTAGCCTGTCATTGGAGCTCCTTTTCAGGCTTTTATTCGCAGATGGTAGGGGCAGCTCTGAAAGAGTCGCCCGCAACCTCTCCACTCAAACATTTATCTATCCCTTTTTTCCTCGCTTCGGCAAAAATGATTTGTAGAGGGAGCCATTTACAGAGAGCTTCAGCACCTCTCTATCTGGCATGTTAAAATGCACTTAGTTTACGTGATTTCGCTTCCAGACTTCCAGGGTCAGTGAAGGGTGCGCATGTGGGTGTGACCATGCATGTTGTTGTTCACATGTATTCACGTATAATACATGTGTTATCATGTATGATGGATAAAGGTTTGGTTTATAATTACTTCGAAGAAATGAGGAGTAACAAATGTTGGGTGTATATCAGGTTGCGTGTGTATCGTTGTAGACTAGCAGGCCAGGATGTTAAGTGGAAAGGATGAATGGGGTCTGTCATTGCCGCTCACCTTCCACTTGTCCCCTGGGCCCTATAAGCAGAACACACCACCCATATATCCCTCCTATGACTACAGCTCTTAATTACCAACCAAGTTTAAACAATCCTGCAGCTGATGTGGTCAGCCGAGACCCATAATTCTGGTCATGTGAGTGTTTAGCGTGCTAACGTGGGATGTCTTGAATCCATTGTTTATCTGATGCAATTACCTCTGTAGAAGTCAATTTTTGTTATATCTGTGGTGCGGGTGACATGACTTGGAATGCCGTTATTTTTTTGGTGGTTGTGATAATGGCAGTCTGATAGCCTTTGTTATTGATGCTGTTGAGAATGATATTGCTCTCAGATTAGATGGGGAGCACATTTCAGACAGGATGTACTTCAGGACCCATAACATTGTTACTGGGGATTCATAGACCATACTGGCCCATGCTGTCTACGGGCTCCAGGCCTACCCTTATAAAGACACATGAGGACATTATTATGTAAGATTAGTAATTTTTGGGGTTGGGGGGGTTAGACTTCAAGCCTGCACCTCGGCAGTCGTTCCCCTGCTTCATATGCTACATCATCTTTAGTTCATCTGTCAGCCTCTCCCAGGCGGCCGTGACACTTTTCAAATCACTCAGCGTTTTGCCACAAGCGCTGTTGTGATATCAATATGATTCTCATTTATTTGGGCCACTGCCACACCACAGTACATTTAGCATAGTGTATACATACTGGAATTTTAATGGTTTGGGCTTTTCTGCTTAATGTTAATGTCAACAATGAGAAAGTTGCCTGAGTTGCAAGACGGGGGAGGAGGAGCGCTGGGATGGAGGCCGGGGTGATGGAGGGGTTTTTGGTGAGGCATCACCCATGCGAGAAAAGCTGCTCAGTGACAGCCATTTGCAAGGTTAATGTTGTAGGAAACAACATCCATCTCTCCCAAACAGTTTCATTAGCACCATCGCCCTGACCCCTCTCCTCATAACATTGTCAAATGTGACACGCGTCAGATTATCGTCCGCCACCACGATCAATAAAATATGCTGCACTGGCGCTGCTATGTAGCTTTCCCATGAGCGCTCCTGGCATGCATGTTAAAAGCACAGGGCTAAAATGACAGCAGCCACATCATCCGCCCTCTACCATCCATCCCAGATCAGCTAATAAACAGACAGGCTAAAGGCGCTGGCTATCAATAATAATAATAATAGAGTGACTACTGTATGGGGCGTTGTGATGAATTAGGCCCCGTGCTTTTATACAGCCATCTGGTCCTGATGCATTGCCGTTCTGAGTGAACGGCATCTAGACAAACACACTGAATCAGGGGATAACATTAGTTAAATAGAAGGCTGTTTCAAAGCTAGGTTCTCTCAGATCATGGTGAAATATATGCAGTAGCCTGTGGCGTTTAATCACGGTGTATTATTACAACACAAAATCCTGTCTTAGTTTTAGTAAATAGTAAAACTTTTGTAAGTATTGAATTCAAATATTTCATGTAGTGTACATAGCTGTATTAAAAATATTGGCCTGATAGAGTATGATACCCTAGGAACATAAGCTACTGTTTCCCAGGCTGTAAGATAGCTTTGGTATTGTATTGAGTCTACCTGAAGAACTGTATAGATTTCAAACTGTTTTATGGTATAAGGGAAAACCTTTAAATCTGTTAGAACCGAATGAGTCGTATTATAGGAACATCCATTTCTATAAATACTTGATGAAGTAGTAAGCACTAATGTCTAGCGTGATTTGTAATGGACAATTCACTTACATTTACATTTTAGTAATTTAGCATATGTTTTTATCCAGAGTGACTTACAATTGCATAAATCTTAAGACACCCAGGGTAAGACAGCGCACTTCACAGTCACAGCATGAAGGTCAAAGTTTTCCCTAAATAGTAGTTATTCGCAAAGTACTTGAATTTCAGTGCTTTATTCTTCAGAATTGTTGCACAGAAAGTAGATGCAACATTCTTTTTCCATGTTCAATTTAATAGTCTTGTATTGATATAAACAGTTGGAAGGAATAAAATAAAACATTGTTGCAAAAATCTATAATGTTGAATAAAAATGAAGCGGGTGAAGTGTTTCCATTATCCATTTACACAAACAGGTGTGATACTAGTCATATTCGATTATTCTTATACTTATCGCTGTGATACATGCTATTGTGTAACTTGCACTCATTTGAACCCAGAGAGAAAGAATTTCATCGTGAAACTTCAGATTGCAATGTGAAGTAATTCAGACTTTTTTTTAAGTCAATGCGATCACCGTCTTGTACTTACAATCTTGTTTTTTTAGTTAAATAAGAAAGATTTTGCAAGCAGGGATTTGGAGTAAAACATGGAATGGAGCATTATTGTGATCTGATAACATATGTACCTTCAGCAATCAGAATTCATTTGAAAAGAACACGTTTTAACAAATAAATAAACTTGAATAAAATGAACATCAAGCACTGTCAAGCAGATAATAATTTATTGAAGCCTTACAAAATCTATCCTACATTTATCTGCTGTTTCTATTACAAATGTCACTATCATTTTTGTGGCACCATTGCTTTTAAACAACCAACCAATGAAAAATTCCCACTACTTTTTTTCTTTTTGGGAGTGTATCAGTCATGATCTTTCAATTTTCAGATGAACTTGTTGTCATTATACTGAGTTTGTCATTATACCTGTTTACAATATATGTATAATGTATTTGATGTAGTACAGTGAAGAAATGTTTTATTTCTCAGGATACTTTTTATTGAAACCCTTTTCATTAATTGTGTAGTAGACAGTGCTATAAATGTGTTTCCTTTGAGACTTTGAGAGCAGTGATGAATGCATGCTATATCTATTTAGTGTTTGGTTTATGTTATTGCCCTCCATTTAAATGAGAATGCAAAAATAAGACTGACCTGCCAGTATGCGTATCTAGTAAATAAAATAAGCTATATTCTGAGATAACAAAAAATCCTAAAACGTACTGAAAAAAATTGCCATCCTCAAAGTAAATTCCCTCTTCAATTGTAGCATTTTCAGAGATAAATGGAATGGTGCATTACAGTCTGAATAAGTCTGACTTTGGTAAAGAGATGCACTCTTTTTTCCAATTGAGACTGTGGAAGCGAGAGTATTGCGGTGCTTTCAGTGAAAAGGCCATCTTTAGGACCTCTTGATCAATCTGTGACCTTTAAGTACATAGCCATCTCGTAAATAGGAGGGTACGGTTACAGAGACTTCAAAAGCAAGGGGACTCGATAATTTCAAAATGGAGCCGTGTGGAGTGCCGCTGGCGGGGAGTCCATAAAAGCTTGCCTTGTTCTCCACACACCTCCTCTCTGCTTCACAACAAGCATTTAGGGTAATAGCCCAGGAGAGAGAGAGAGGGAGGGGAGAGGGAGGTAGAGCGATGGGGCGAGATGGAGAGACAGAGGTAGAAAGAGACAGAGGCAGAGAGAGAGAGAGACAGGGCAAGAGAGGGGCAAAGGAGGGGGGAAACACATAATTACAGGTAATCATTGATGGGGGAAGCGCTAGTGATCATTACAGTATAACAGATTGTACTCTTCCCTGTTGAAAAACACAGAAAGGGCCGGATGCAGTGCAGTTGGCAGGTAACGACAGGGAAATTAGCCCGTAACCTTAAACCTCCCCCAATCACACTCTCTCTCTCTCTTTCTCTCAAACACACACCCACAATCACACACACACTAAAATTCAATGTTGCACTCAATAAGGGAGCGCTCCGCTCTTTATTACGTTTCAATCTTTTTATTTAGATTGGAACAGTAGATAGAGGTCACTGAAGGTCAACAAGGAGAATGGGTGAGATAAACTGGAATATTACTGTGAGGATGAAGAACAATCCAAACTACTAATATTCAGTTTCTCAGATTATTACTCGATATATAGAGTACAGTATCTTACACTGATGTTCAGTCCACTGACATTTATTCATGTGGATTCAAAATGTGTCTAATTAAATTGACTGTTATTAATGTGACAAGTAGTGTATTATAAAAGTTTCCAAATGTACTATTAATATATTTATTGTATTATTTTCACACATTTCTGCCTGTGCAATAATAGCGAAATTCACACAAATATGTAACATTATGTTATAGACTCATCGGCCTGTAAGTTAGTCAATATTTCCAGCTAGCTTCTTCTGTCTAATGAAATTAGTTGGCTTGCTAGTAGCTAGGTATAGTACATTAGGGCTTAATTTAAACGTAGTATTTACATAGCTAGCTTTCTATAGTTTTGAAAGCAAGCACTATGAATGATGTCATTGACTCAGAGTTGCATGGAATTGTCACAAAATAGAATCGTTGGTTAGTTTCACTAGCTAGAATCTCACTAACATGATTTCAACAACCATATCTGCCCTAAGAAATTGAAGTCATGGAGAACATGGCTGATTTTCACTGATATGACATCATTAAATTCTAATGCAATGCTGTACTTCTGATTCTGCAGTTTCATCAGTGGGGTGAGTTTTTTTTAGGAGATTAGGTTGTGCTAATTAAGAACCGTTCTCCTCTCTGTCCCTGTGTTCATCCTGTGATAATCATTACCAGATCTGTGGTGTTGCCTTATCAGTTACAAACAGGTACAAGTGGAACAAATGTTCAGATTGATCCACTAAACACTGCCCCTGTAATCAGGCCATTGTAGTCACCCACACTGCGTCAGGGAAGACAGTGAACACAATCAATAGCGCTTCCTGCCACCGGCTCCACTAAACTCCACTGCCATGCCTGATTGGGAGTCTTATGCCTCATCACACCTAAACACTATTGCATTTTTGTGTTCTAGAAGTGTGTAAATTTCCAATTGAATGCTACATTTGCCTTGCAGTATCACGTGGTAGCATTGTGTTGCAAAAAATTATGTAAAATGGCAAGAATGTGCCCCAACGTGAGGCATCAGCATCACCCCAACACCCCAAAGGGAGAAAGGTTCCGGAACCTTCCAGAGGCAGCCAGCAGAGCCTTGCATTAGGATATTGTCAGGGGAAGTATAAATAGGTCCCAGTAGTGCAGGCTTGGGGAGAAGCCACTGAAAATGCCAAAGGGAAGAGAAATACGTTGCCAAGCCTTGCTACCCTTGGAGCTCATCTTCCCCAGTAATGCGGGAGCTGGGGGAAAAGGAGAAAAACATTTAGGTAGAGGCCACCACTGGGTGACCACCACCCCTGGAGGCGGTGTTTTTTGAGTTTTGATTCTCCTCTTACCTTCTCTTTTTTTCTGGTGCTAAGCACTCTTTATCACTGGATATGTTTACAGCTAGCTACCTAACACAATATTTCATCACGTTGGACAAAACTAAATATCTAATTAAACAGCATTAACATAATTTTGATGGTCATCATTTTATTTTGCATTTATTGTTCTTTAAAAAAGCAAAATTGAAAACCAAAAACCAAAATAATTTTCCAAAACCAAACCAAAATGAAAAAACATATCGCTCAGCACTACATTTTTTCTGTGATAAAACACCCTCCAGGGTTCTGAACACTTCCATGTCTCTACCCGCTGCAACATGTAACCTGCTTTACATAAATAGTAGCAAAATGTGAATGTCAAACTTTTGTTGCAAACCAGATGATGCGTGTGAACAATTTTGCACAATAACTGTATATTGTGATTGAGCGAGGTATTGTTCTTTAATAAATATGCTCAAGTTTGTGTAGTAGATTGTGTATGTGTGTCTGTGTGTTTGTGTTTGTGTACTTGTGAATCTGTATGTGTTTATATATATTTAAAGACACATGCCCACATCCGTATTGATACATATAGCACGGAGGTTGTTATTAAATGTATGCATAAAGGATGGGTAATTGAGGTTAATGTTAGGGATAGGCTAAGGTTAGGGTACAATCTAGGGTAAGGGTTCTGTTCAAGGCTAGGGAATAGCAAGCAGGGATTATCCCCACAAGGATAGAAAAACTCAAGTTTGTGTGTGTGAGAGACAAAAAGAGAAACCTGTGATATTCTCCAGCATCAACTGAGAGTGACAGCACTAGGGCACCACCACTGGTGAACCATAAGGCAGGTGTACGGAATCTTACACCTGCCTTGGGTTCTCAAAAGGTTCTCAAGTGCCTTTCAACCATGAAAGCATGTAGGGTTGTGGAACATTACTGATGGCATTGTTATCAAAAATGTTGCTTAATGCCTGTCTGGATACACGTGTTACTAAGGGGAACCGAACAATTGTACTGATGCCTAGAACATTTACATCTCTTATTGAGGCAGGCCTTATTGGAACATGGATGTAACAGCCGAGCCCCAAATTTACCTGGTAACTAGACTGAGTTGCTGATGAAAACAATATCATTTTCATTAATTTAATTCTAATTCGTCGTACTTCTCCTTTCATACCCTCCTAAAAATATATATTTTTGCTACAAAGAAATTAACAAATCTTTGGAGGGATTAGCTTTAATTTTGATTTATTGTGTTGTTTTTTCAATTCAGTTTACAGTGTTGCTATGATGTTGAAATGAAATATATCACATCTAATGAAATATGTCATGTTACTGGCGCAGAAGTCTGTGGTTCTATTTTTCCTTCTGCCTGTCCCACTTTCAGTCCATTTGAACCACATTTGGATTCAAGCCCAAGTGCTCCAATCCTGGTAAGCCCTTGCATCAATCCGGCCCTGCACACAGGACACTAAAACGCTGACGCAAACGGAGGGCTGCAAAACGGGAAAAAGCTCAAAGGCCAGAGACTGGTGTGGCAATTTAGCAACGTTTGGCAGGAGGTTCATTAGGGGCCAGTGTCACCCTGGAATATAATGCAGGATGAAAATGTTCAAGTAACGATGCAAACAACAAAGCCAGAACCATGGACATGTGGGGGCGTTGAGTCTAGGAAACGGCCTAAGGCAGTGCACACTCCTCAAGGGTCGTAACGCCAGAGGATGGGACCCTGAAGAGGCAATCCCAATACCCCCGTGGCATGGTGAAATCGAAATCATAGCCATGCACACCTTCAGAGTTGTTGGAACGGTTTTAGGAACAAAGGCACATCCCCCATGGGGCTCTAAGAAGGGACAACTCCCTTGACGTGACACCATGTCTCCAAAGCCTGCTAAAAATACCGTGTTGTACAGAGTAAATGACCAAAAGGGAACAAAGTATTTTGCCTTAAAGTGATGGCAAACATTGTTGCTTGTGCGTGAGAAGAGCTGTGGGGTGATGTCACTTAAGACTCATGAGACCATAACCCCTTCGTCTCCGTCTCCTGTAATGGATGACATGGTGAGCCCACATCCAGATCGTGCCACTGTCAAAAGACAGCCATGAGATCATCATGTCTTGACCTATATGTTAAAGAACATAGAAAGAAAGGCACATACAAAGACAAAGGTAGAAGGGTGGCTCACACTGTTCCTTGAAAAGGTGATGGAAGCGGTCACAATATTTGACAATGATTGACAGCTGAAATGGCCACCATGGGAAACTCATTGCTTTAATCACCATGCAGTAGACTTCTGGTAGACTTCTGTTACTGGGAGATATGCCTCGTGTCACAGCCACAGACAAATAAACATACAGTCCTACGTCATACGTATTGGCTACCTAACCTCAGTTTCTCTTGGTTTGTTTTAAAAAATGACACTATCAATGCTTCATTATGCACAGCCATACTATTTCATTGTTTTGAAACTAATGTTGGTCAAAGTTCAAGGAGAATTACCAATAACACAGCTAATAATAAAAGACTTGTAATCGATACACGATGGGTGTTTGTCATCTTGCTACAGTTGAATCCTGCCTGCAGCTACTCTGACTGAAGTCAGGTAACATGAGACTCAAAATTTGCTGCATTAGTTCTGCTTAACTAATCATGAATGGTAATTGCAGGAAGAACAAACTGCAACTCCTTCCTTTAGTTTCCAGTTCCTTCTTGCTTTGGTCAAGGACTCAGAAAGTAACACAGAGGGTATCATACAAGGACAAAGCAAAGAACAAGGGGGATCCTGAAAGGCTCTGACATGGTGTTTAGGTTTGGGGGTCGGGAGTGTTGTAGATGTATGTTTGACCATAATGCCTGGCAGCCACAGATAATCCTTTTTAGCGCAATGCTTGTGTACAATTATACCATGTTCCCATAGATTTCCAGTCAACATAGTAAACCTAATTAGCATAGTTACTGAGAGAAATTAGATAAATAATGATGCATCTTAATTGGACAGTGACACAGCACAGTGAAACACCTCTTACTGATTATCAACCATGAGAAGCAGAGAGGACTGTGGACCATTGGATGTGCAAGAGGGCAGAGTGAAAGTTCAGCTTTCATCAACTTCATGCAAATATGATGCAGTGCGAGTAACCAATCAAAGCTTAGCTTAGCTTCAAATTCCAACTGGTTTGGCTCACACTGGCTTTTCATACTGTACCTTGCACTACTGAAGTTTCTTGCTAGCTTGCCAGTGCTCACATGAGTGAGGCCAGGCGTATGCTCATCTAGTTAAGAGGTACCTTGAGTGATGCTTTTAACCCACATTTTATTTTATTTAATATAAAAGTATCATTTAGTATAGCCTTGTCAGGTAGTCAACGGCAGTTTCCTCTGATGATCAACTGAAGATCAGTTTAATTCTCAGGAATCTTTGTTTTCATTTAAATTTGTGATGTGAAAGACGTTTGTTATAGGTTGTGATTCACTTTAACACATCCAAACAATACTGAGCTTTGTATAAGTTACATAGTACCAGTCAAATGTTTGGACACAGCTACTCATTCAAGGATATTTCTTTTCTTATTTTCCTCATTGCAGAATATTAGTGAAGACATAAAAACTATGAAATAACACATACAGAACAATATAGTAACAAATTTTTTTCTAAATGTTATTGCTTAGAATCTTTCATCAGCTGAACCAGGCTAGTTTGCAAATCACTGAACAGAGGGAATATAGCATGTTGCCTACTTACGGATGACTTTGAATCAGTTTTTTTTTGGCAAAACAAAGGGTGTACCACTGGGATAATATTTTTCATCTGGTTATTTACACAATAGGTCGTCAAAGGTACCACAATGAATAGTTCACTATCACATTACATTATCAATACCCTACGAGCTACAACACACATCTAAATGATCACTATAGATTTGAAGATGGTATATTTTTACTGACTTTGATGTTTTTGAGTTCAGTCATTTATTAAATTTGATTCAGTGATGCCCAAATCACCGTACTGCTCAACGACAAACTGAGAACTGGAAAGAGTAATTATTCTACTTGGCTTTCGTTCTGAAAAGGGGGCTTTGTGAAGTCTGGAATGTGTTAACGTGCTTATAAAACCAACATTTTAAATTCAAATTATTTTATTGATTGTCGTTATGTTCTAAAATTAAGGTAGACTCACTATGTTGTATGCATTTTCTACTACTAATTGTTGGCTTATGTCATACAGAATGTTTGTCTTTATTCCTTGCATAACTGTACCATACATACACTTAAATAATCAGATAAATGCAGTGGTTAGTGGGTGAAGTAGGTAAACATATTTCTACAAACTAGCTCGTTGACGTTGTTCAATTCCATGTGCTAGTTAACTATTTGAAGGTGGCCCATGTTGCTGAACATGCTGACCATATTAGCCAAACAACTTTGGGATGCAGTACTCACGCAAACAATTTAAATAGAAATAACAAATGCAAACACACCTATAGTTAGCATTAATGTGACATTTTTGTTGCAGAATTTCATTGTGAATGAATGGCATGCATTTCTCAGGTCCGTCTTGTAAACTACTCCCATTTGTCTGCTAGTTTCAGTACCTTTTTTAGTTGTCTTTCTAAATTTGGTGGTCAGACAATCACATTGCTGAGCCATGCCATTGACCTAATAATGAAAAATAGCTAGTCATAAATTGTGTTGCCACTGTACATAGTAATCATAGCTAAGCTAAAGAGCTGGCTCATATTTATGTTCTCTCCTGACGCTAGCTGCACGTATTAAAAATAGTTAGCTATCACCGTCTTAACAAAAAACACTTTATTACAAATCAGATGAGCTTAGCAAGTCCACATCGGCGACAATGTTTTGTGGGTGAGGGAATGTTTGGTTTGTCTTATTTGAATACTGGTGTAACGACGATTAGCTAGAGATGTTGTCTGAAATGTTTTTTGTTTTGGTCAGGCTGCTCGTTGGCGTAATGATGCTCTGCTATGCGTTGTGCCTACATCGCTTAGTCGTGGTTATTGGCCATACATCACAGCCCCTTGTGCCTTATTGCTTAATAATAAACTGTCTGCTTTGTATCCTGAATGCTGATTGGCTGATAGCCGTGGTATATGACACCTTATACCACAGGTATGACATCACAGCACTATTTACTGCTCTAATTGCATTAGTAACCAGTTTATAAACCCAATAAAGCTTAGGGATTTATGGTATATTGTCAATATACCACGGCTAAGTGCCGCGGCCAGGCAGTCTACAATGCGTCTTGCCTAAGAAATGTTCTCAGCCGTTGGTTCTATATCGTGAAGCTTTGCCCATAGGGGCTTCGCTCCTATTGGTTTATCCCTCTGCCAATAGGCAGTCACTGAAAATTTAAATATGCAAATCACCTTGCTCATGGCCATCTGCCCATGGCTATAAAGCAGGTCGTCATACTCTGTTCAGTCTCCCTTTTTTCTTCACGAGAAAAGTTTTAGTTATGCAAACAACGGTGATTTCTACAAAGCCAGGGATGGCTTCACCTTCTGCGACCGCTGGAGCGGTTTCTTCTAGTCCGGCGCCCCGGCCGCCGACTTCACTGTCGGCCTGCCGGTGTAGCGGGCTGGACCCGGCGGTCGACGCACACACACTGTGCTGTGCGTGTCTGGGGCCGCTGCATGCTCGCGACGGCACCATCGATGAGCCTGTGTGCACCGCCTGCGCCGTCCTCCCTTTACAGGTGAGGATGGACAGGCTGGCGTACTTCACCGAGGAGGTCCCTCTCGCCGACGTCCTCTCTCTCCTCTCTGAGGAGGACTCCTTTCAGGAGTCGGGGTCAGAGGCTGAGGGGACCGGCCCGGTTTCGGCTCCGCCCACTTCTGGAACTGTTCT